>JAOWBR010186506.1:0-10374 GCA_028571145.1 Dionaea muscipula | reverse complement strand
CTATGTGCTTGGGACCATGACATACATATTTAGCATAAATTAGGAACGTAATGAGCGCACATTTATGCACTCATCAATGCCTGGCAAAGTGTGGCGTCGTTGAAGTTGTATAGTCCCATCATTATCACATAGTTGTTCATATGATCTTCGGGATCCAAGGTGCCGTTAAACAAATCCAACTTTGGAAGTCAGAAGTGATTTGGCATTGGATGCTCGCTGACTGTCTGAGCCAATGGGTCATTGGGGAACAACTGCTGATTGAACTCAACCCAGCGCAGAACTCCGTTCTCAGCCTCAGACGATTTGGTACGTTGAATGGTCGCAATCTCAGCGAATGGAAGATTCCCCTCAGCCTCGCGCTGCCTCACAGTAGCAGTGCTCGGAGGAGTAATAGCACGTGTCTGCTCGGCGGTATGATTTGTAATAAAGTTCATCAAAACATTAGATACACGATCTAATTGCTTATTGAGCGAGCTAAGGATCATTTGTTCTGTAGGTCGCTGTCCGCCAATGTCTTCTCTGCCCGCAGGGTGGGGGTTGCCTCCCACTGCATCTGGTGGGCTGAATCCCACAAGTCATGGGTTGCTCACAGGGTTCGCGGGATGCAAACCTCCACCTTCTTTTTCCTACGGGTTGAATCCCGCAGTCTGTAGAATGGGAATCTGGGTTACACTTCGATCATGCAACCCAAGTTCTAAGCCAAGGAGTTTGGAATCCATCTGACTGGTTGAAATCCGAGAGGAGGAAATCTTCTTTGTAGGACGAAAGTCGCGGGTTGAAAAAGTTCTTCTCCGAGGGATGAAAATCCAACGATGGAATTCGTAATTACTTGTTTCGTTTCCCACAGACGACGGTTGTAAATATGGTTATCCTGTTGTGCGTCAAATCATGTCACTTTTATATCAGAGCCCGCAGGTCGCAGGTCGCAGGTCAATGATCGTAGGTCTTACGATCTGCACAGGAAAAAACTCGTTAGAAGCGTCCTGAGGTAGTTCTCGAAAGGCCGCTCCGTCGGTCAAGTCGGTTCGCTTATCGTAAAATTGTAGACCTGAAAGAAGATAGAAAATTCAAGAAGATTATGAACCTTCTCGGTTTTTTGGATTCTTGAAATCAAGGAAGTAGGGGGTATTTATAGAAGTTGAGTCCACCACGTGTCGTTCAATGAGTGGAGCACATGTCAAACTCTCAGTGGAGTGATGTGTGGACTTCTTACTGGTGACATGTGTCGCTCATCGAGTGGAGCCAAGTGTTGATCATCGAACTATGTCACATGTCAGGGCGCAAGACCTACCAACGAGCTCCACTTCTGGCCGCAGGGTGTTGGTCCCACATGTGGGGTCCGCTTCGGGACGTGGGGCCCACGGGCGGAGTCCACCTGTGGGCTTTCTTGAATTTTCTGATACTTATTGATTCTATCGTACCTGAAAATCCCAATATAAAAGAAATTATTTCACCCTGTTATCAATTCCTTGGTAATTAATTATCAATTTATTTTCTTAATTCATCAATTCATAACATCTTTAAAAGGGTACCACTTGTCAAAACTTGTATTGAACCCCGTAAACTCAGGGCTGACCCTGGAGATAACGTGTATAGTATATCATACATGTGGTGTGGACATAACCCATTGTATCTATAAGCGATGATTTTGTCAGTCACGTAAAATTTGAAAAAAAGATAAATAAAAATCATCACCCTATTTATTGGCGAAATGTTGATTTTGCCCTTATTTTGTGCCATTGATCATTATTGTAGTTAAGTCTCCTAATGAGATATCTCAACTCACTCGAAATCCTTATACTCGTAAGAGCAACTTCAACAAGCTTAGCAAAAAACTCATGAAATTTAGTTCATCATATACTAACTCACAACGTTAATTTTTTAAGGTCCTTTATAAATTTTGGAATAATTATGAGAATATTATGTAATAATAATCACACGAAATTGAATCCCTCAATTTGAAAGTTAGAAATGAGGGTTACTATTCACCATACTCAATAAATCATTAAATTATACTTTCACTATTCATTCTCCTAATTTCACTCACACTCAAAAAACCATTACACGATACTTTCACTATTCACCTTTCAAATTTCCAGTTCATTGCTAAAGTTGTCCTCATATCGCTCTACCTCGAGCCCTGCACACGACAAGACAGGAGGACCGAGGGGCACATAAAAGAAGGGGCAAAAACAAAATAGGATCCTTGATGGACTCTATCGGAGAAGGGACGGAGTCACGAAGAGAGGGTGAACCCCTTTGGTCTGGCTTTCATGCTACCCAAATTATCGCTCTACCTTACTTTTCATAAGCGTATATTATAATTTTCACCGGAGAGGTTATATGAACATAAATTATTACACATGTTATAATCAGGGGTGGGGTGGAGTCGAGATTTAAAATGGGGGTGTGGTGTGGTACCAATATAAATATACAAAAAATTGTTATGTGGACGTCCATATTTTATAAAATGCGGATTAGGTTTTTGACAGTGTTTTATGATTCAAAACGTGGTGAAAACCTACGTATTCTATTCTGGTGGTGATTATAAAATACGGATCAGCTTTTTCGCGACGTTTTACAATTCAAAACACCGTGAAAAGTCCGATAAACGCGACGTTTTGAATTATAAAACGCCGCGAAAACCTACATATCCTAATGATGTGTAGTGAGTGGTGGTGGTTATCCAATGGTGAGTGGTGACTGATGGTGGTTTTTAAATTGGGAGTAATCATTTTTTAATCTTATTTAATATTTTAAGAGAACATATATATTCAGGTATTATAAATTTATAATAAAAATAATATTTTTATATAGTAAATAATTTTTTTCTCAAAAATGGAGGTGGCACTTGCCCCCTCTCTCACCACCTACCGCCACTGGCTATAATTCATCTACAACCATTAAATTTAGATGGATGAATGATTGAGATTAAAAATTGGGTAAAATGAGGTTTGGAAAGTGATGGACTCAACATAGAGTATATGTGTGGTAGTAGTAGTGGGTGAATAATGGAAAGTATAGAACGATAATATAATATCAAAATTTATGTATTAACTTTTATATTCGTATAATTTTGCCGAATCTTCAGATCACTGCATTCCATGAATGTTACATGTATATGTACCGGAAAAGTAGGAGTATTGTCCGGTGTGTTTCCATTACTAGAAAAGCAACAAATCCAAGTGAAATTGTGAATGGCGTCGCTGCTAAGCTCGCTCGCTCATCCACCGACTCTCTCTCTTCTGCTCCTCCACCTCCTCACCGTCTCCGCCCGGATTCCGACGACCCTCGACGGTCCATTTCAGCCTGTGACAGTCCCCTTCGACAAGAGCTTTCGCGGCAACGCCGTCGACTTGCCCGAAAGTGACCCTAGGGTTCAGCGACGGGTGAAAGGATTCGAGCCCGAGCAGATTGCGGTCTCTCTTTCTTCCAATTATGATTCCGTCTGGATTTCTTGGGTCACTGGTGAGTGTTAGTTTCATCTTCGGTTGACATTCGATGCTAAATTGCCTAAGGTCATGGGGAGATTGTTTACGAATCTAGTGCATGTTGGCGGATTTGTGGAGTACTATCTAGAAGTTTTGTATAGTAAATACTGCTTTAGAATTAGATGATGTGGGTATGTGCAAATTCGCTAGTGGTGGTAGACAATTTTGATATATGTTGTATTGATTGTTTCTGAGATGGAATTCTTGATAAAATGGTTTTAATTGTAGACAATCTAGTTAATGATTTTGGATGATTGTGTTTTTAATGGGTTATTGTAATATTTGGCAAGAGACTGTTAGCTTATTGGATTTGGGTTTTGGTGTTGTATACACTATACTCATATACTTGAAAGAGTTGGTTTTTGTGGCTTGAACATACAAGTCTTTTTGCACCCTGTTTGGTTTGTGAGAAATGGAAGGAATTGGAAGGAAAGTAATAACTTTCCTATATTTGGTTTGATTTTAGCTATGGGAAGTGGAAGGAATTGGAGGGAATTGGAAGGAAAACTTTCCTTCCATTTCCTTTAAAAGCTTTTCTCCAAATTTGGTGGGATTTGGAAGGAAAAGAAAGGAAAAGAAAGTTTTTGGTTTAAAATTATTAACTGTTCTTTCCTTTCCTTCCATTTTAAACCAAACAGATGCAATATAATGGAAGAAAAGTTTATTTCATTCCATTTCCTTCAAATTAAACCAAACAAAGGAAAGTAAAGTTACCTCATTTTCCTTTCCATTCTTTTCCTTTCTTTTCCTTTCTTTTCCATTAATGAATCCGAACCAAACGGAGTCTTACTTGTGAGGTTTGCATGATGGAGCTTTATGTGCCAGATGAGTAAAGTAAAAGCAATAAATCATGTTTGGCTTCAGTCTGGTTGCCTCTTTCCATGATTGGTATGCTTTCTTATTCCTTCCTCTTGCTGAATCGGGACTATTGTTGTACCTTATTGTTGTATACAAGCTTAATTGTTTCTCTGCGGTTGAAATACCAATGGGCCATTTAACATTTCAACCTGAATTCTTGCTACATTATTGTTTGGGCCACTCATTGGTGAAGCTTGCAGATAGATCTCCAATGGTTTTAATTTGCGTAACTTAATGGTTTTCTTCCTACTTTTCAATATGGTATAGGATAGTTATCTTTATTGGAAAACCTATTCTTCTGGGAGCAGAGTAACTAGAAGGAATATATCTGGCTTCTCATGGTACTACTTAAATGCTTCACTTTTGGTTGTAATGTAGTAATATAGCATCACTTCAGTAAACGCATGATATTAAGATTAAAAACCTTCTGCTCCTTCATGCTTATCTTTGACCTGGTGTTTTCTGCGTGCCCCATGTATTCACAGGTGACTACCAAATTGGTGGAAACATAAAACCATTGAATCCTAAATCTGTTCAAAGTGTTGTTCGTTTTGGTGCTCTGCTCAGGCCCTTGGCCCACAAAGCACTGGGTACTTCTCTTGTGTATAATCAACTTTATCCATTTGATGGTCTCCAAAACTATACTTCAGGAATCATCCATCACGTTCGTCTTAAAGGTACACTGAAACTTTTCAATTTTATCTTGTTTCTTGGGGTTCACCTCAAGTCCACCTTGTAAATGTTGAACACATTTGAATAGATTAGGGCTCTGTTTTCTATGCCTCCGTCATATCTACATCGATATTTACACCATCTGAATTAGGATTAGTGCGCTCACGCCTCACCCCTAGATTTCTGAATGTGTTCGAAGGTTGGTCTAACCGTGTTTACACTGTTGGGAAGGTGCATACAACTCTCACGTACATAACCTTCTTGTGGTGGAGTGCTCCGCATAGTAGTGATCTCAAGAAGGATGCTTAAGAAGTTCATGATCTTTCAAGTACCAACTTATGTTTTGGACGAAGATCCAAAATCCGATGAATTAAGAATACTTCTATCATGAAAAGTATGCTTGATTAATTATGCTCACTTCATTTCCACAACAACCAGAAGGCTAATTGGATCGGGGGCTTTCAAGATGTTAAGTTAATGACTAGAAAAATATACCTCCAAAGAAAAAGGTAAACAGATAGCAGCGTTTCGGAAATGGACAAATATGTTCTGATTCAGAAGTGGTTTATAATTACTGGTAAATTAACAACTATCCTCTGGATCCCTACATTTGCTTGGAGACATCTCCCTGTTTTGGTACTAAACTTGGATGAAGACTTGAAGTAGCATTATGCTTTCAGCCTCCTGAGAAAATGGGGTAAACACTGCATAACTATATATCTGTGTTTTCCCATTGAAAAAAAATGAAAAGACAAAAGGGGAATCTCATGCTTACTATATATAAGCTGATCTATTCAGTGAGGTCTCGTTTGATAAGTGTGTTAAATTAGATGAGATTAGTAAGAAGACGAGATTGAGATAAGATTAGTAAGGAGATGGGATTAGTAATGATGGGTGTAATCCTAAGAGGGTGTTTGATTGTGCTAGGATTAAACCTTGGGATTGATAAAATTAAAGTGTTGTTTCCCATTATGTCCTTAAGTGAAGTTTTTATAATAGTTATTATTATAATAATTATACATAATAATGAGGGATAAGATAGTTTAATACAAAGGAGTTTGGGATAGGATTGCTAATACCTAGTCCTACCAAGGATTAGTAATCCTCCCGTTGGAGAGCATTGTTAATCGTTTGTGATTGTTAATCCTATGCCTATTTTGTCAAACAAACAATGAGTTATATTACCCATGAGATTATTAATCTCATCCCAAGCTCTATCACAACTATCAAACAAGGTCTGAATGTCTTGGTTTCTCTTGCTTGGTATTTAGTCAATTGAACAGTAGAACTCAATGTCAATATACGTTGGACATAAGTGGAATATATTATTGCCAAATGTTTTGATTTTGGTTTTTTTTTATCTTTTTGTCCTTGACATTTCTATAGGGTTAAAACCGAACACACTATACTTCTATCGATGTGGAGATCCTTCTATTCCTGCTATGAGTGATACCTGTTCATTCAGGACCATGCCGGTATCTGGTCCTCATAATTACCCTGGGCGAATAGCTGTTGTCGGAGACCTGGGTCTTACTTACAACACAACTACAACTGTCAGTCATGTTATCAGTAATGATCCTGATCTGCTTTTACTTGTTGGAGATGTTACGTATGCAAACCTTTATCTTACAAATGGAACTGGATCAGACTGTTACACTTGTTCATTTTCCAATACACCAATTCATGAGACTTATCAACCTCGTTGGGATTTTTGGGGAAGGTACATGCAGCTCATAGGTGCCACTTTTTCTTTTCTGACTTGAGTCTGTAGCGTGAAAATTTTCTAACTTCTTGGTCTGAGGTAGTGCATTAAGATTTCGTATGCTCATTTGCTCTTGACAGGTTTATGCAAACTTTAGTGTCAAAGGTTCCAATGATGGTGATTGAGGGAAATCATGAAATAGAGGAACAAGCTGAAAATCAAACTTTTGTTGCTTATAGTTCTCGATTTGCATTTCCATCCGAAGAAAGTCGATCTTCATCTGTATTCTACTATTCCTTCAATGCTGGAGGGATACACTTTGTTTTTCTTGGAGCCTATATTGCTTATAATAAATCAGGTAGTCCATTTAGTTGTTATGCAGTATTATAACTTAGGTCGTATCGACAATGCACTTCTATTCTGTTCTGTTCAGGGAGTTAAAAGGTTATTCTCTTATCTAATAGAAGTAGAGATATAATGAGTTTTGGTTGCTTTCTCATTCTTCAAGTACGCGTACGTAAGTTTCCTGTTTTGACTATGCTTTTGTTCCTTCTGGGAAGAGGAGTGTGATCACCGGTCAAATCCCTGACCTGCCATTTTGGCTTGTCGGCTCTTACCTACTTGGTTCATTCAGCAGGAGGCCGGTATAACTCTTTTAAAATCACTCGGCTAAAAGTAAGTTAGCCTGCTTTGAGTTTCTAGGAAAGTACAGCATCTGTGAAAAACATTCCAAAAGATTTAATCGTTTCAGTTTCAGCTGAAAAATGTCAACAATATCTGGTTTATTAGTCTTTTAATCACTCGGTTTCCTTGAGCTTCTAGGAAAGTGCAGCATCTGTGAAAAATGTTCCAAAAGATTTGATCCTTTCAGTTTCAGCTGAAAAATGGCAACAATATCTGGTTTATGCTTATTGGAGAAGTCTTTTATGATAGAAAGTTGAAACTTATGTGTACTTAATTGAAGGTTAATAGATTTTACTACAGAACTTGTGTTCTGTTTAAGTAGTAGTTGTTCCAAGTAATCTGGTTCGTTTGGTACATGTGGTTATCTTTATGTCGGGAGTTATCTTATTGTTTGGTTTATGCACTTTTCTCTCATTGCTGCAATTCCAGTAACAAGTGCTGCCAAGACGTTTTAACTAAGTCCATGATCCACTTGTTTCCTGGCTACTTATGTTGTTCACCTCACAGATGATCAATACAGGTGGTTGAAGAGAGACTTGGATAACGTTGACAGATCTGTAACTCCCTGGTTGATTGCCGCGTGGCATCCTCCTTGGTACAATAGTTACGAGGCTCATTACAGAGAAGTGGAGTGCATGAGGGTGGCAATGGAAGAGTTACTCTACTCTTATGGTGTTGACATAGTCTTCAATGGACATGTAAGTCTCTATGATGGAGTCATGGACGATGGAATAGATGTTTCTTCTCACATTCTTTTTGATGGATAACGAAATTTAATAGGCAGGCTTAAGTTCTGTTGGCAAGTTAATGCTTGCAGATTCCAATAACAACCAAAGATTGATGTCAATGCATCGCAGTTATCTTCTTTAAACCAGTGGAAAGCTTAAGAGTAGTAGTGTGGGAATGCTTGCTTCTGGAGTCTGTCTCTGTCAGCTGTTCGTTTATCTAATTTAGGCAGCATTTGTTTAACATTACACAGCCCCTATTTTCCTTTTCATTTTGAATCAATTTCATTTAATGCCTTTGATGAAGATGAGATGGAAAGAGGAAATTAATGGTCTTCCAAGAAATAATAATTGTGCATGTTTTTCCATTGTCTTCTTTTGTTGATTCATTTTCCTCGTCTGCAACTTTTCAGGTTCATGCCTATGAGCGGTCTAACAGAGTTTATAACTATACCTTGGACCGGTGTGCTCCTGTTTATATTACAGTAGGAGATGGAGGTAACCGAGAAAAGATGGCAATTGGGTATGCTGATGAACCGGGGAAATGTCCAGAACCATCGACTACACCAGACACATACATGGGTGGATTTTGTGCTGGCAACTTTACCACTGGCCCTGCGGCAGGGAAGTTTTGCTGGGACCACCAGCCTGATTATAGTGCCTTTCGAGAGAGTAGCTTTGGCCACGGGATCTTAGAGGTACTCTCCCTCCCTCCCTCTTTTTCTCTCCCCTTTCTATGCAAAAACAGAAAGCAGTTGCCTGGCTTTCACTGTAGCTTGCACTGTTGAATGCAATACTCTTAAAACCCATATTAAATATTGGAGGCTTTTGGTTGGAAACCATAATCAGGTTTATGCTTTTCTTGTTGGGGTGGTGGTACTCTAGTTGTTTCTCATTGTTGGAACAATATGGGACCAGACGGAGTAGTGGTTAAGAAGTTTGATACAATTAGATGAGAACCTGGTGTTATATGTAGTCATTTTCTGGTGTATTGACAATAAAGCTGATCGAACTGAGTCCGGTCTGTCCGGTTTATTTTTGCGGGTTTGAGGATGAGTTCAAGCCCGAATTTCATTTTCGGACTGAGTTTGGGTCGAGTTTTTTCCAAGGTCCGAACCCGGCCCATTTCCCCAAAGGCCTCGACCGGCCCAGCCCGTGACAGTTGGGAACCTGGCCTGTGTGTCCTAAAATTTCTGTTGACTCCGGCCTGAAACTGTAAATGATCAAGCTGGTGTCTGGCATTCAAGGATTTTGATTAACCTGATCTTGTATATATGTTGAGTTAGTTGATGTGTAATCAAGAGTCAAGACAAATAAGTAAAGGGCTCAGAGCTGTACGTTGGTGCTGGCAAGCCCACTTTTACTGAAAAAGATTTGGTTTTTTTGCCCGCATGCAAAATCATTTCTTTACTGCATGGGACTATATATCAGTGGTACTAAATATTAGTAAAGATTGGTGAAATGGTAGTATCAGTGATTCAGTGGTGGATATTTTTACTGCATGGTGAACCTTGTAAGTTGTAATGGTGATAGTGACTGGTGAACAGGTGAAAAATGAAACATGGGCTCTCTGGACATGGTACCGAAATCAAGATAGTAATAAGGTAGCAGGAGACCAAATATATATTGTGAGGCAGCCAGACTTGTGCCCCGTCCGTCCAAAGAAGAGAAATGCGTGGATGTGGCCTACTACATAGTCTCGATAGTTGTAGCCCATACATTTACGCAAGTGAAGAATAGACAGAACAAGGAGCCTGCCCGCCACTGCATCGTTAGCTCGGAAGGAGTGTGAATTCATGGGGAGCACCTCATTCAGGGTTTTTTGATGCCCGTACACACGGCCGAGTTTTGTAAGGTGCTCGCAACCTAGTACTTCTTGCTCCGATCGGATGTACCTGACGTGCAGATCTCAGAAACTTATACTCAGAAATATGTGATGTGTTTGTTAGTTCTTGTTTGGCCTCTGTAAGATGAGCCCTTTTTGTGATCTGTAAATTCCGTAGAAATCTATGGTCCAGGCTTGCTTTTGTAATAAATATATAGCAGATGTATGTGTTCTTTTTATGCAGAAGAGAAGCAAAACTGTACTACATATGCATATAGGCCTGGGAGTGCATAAATGAATCTACTACGTATGTATATAGGCCTGGGAGTGGATAAATGAATATACGCGAATGACGAGCTTTTGGGCGTGTTTGATTCAGGTATAAAATCAACCGGATAGTACTATATATCGGTACTG
>JAOWBR010186495.1:0-10375 GCA_028571145.1 Dionaea muscipula | reverse complement strand
CGAATATTTACCGTTATATTTACCCTCTTGAACGGCCTAGATGAATATATAGTATTTTTAGAAAATTATAAAAAAAAAACAAGAAAGGAAAAGGAAAAAGAAAAAAATAAAAAAAGAAAAAGATAAATCCGAAGGGGACATCTGGGCCGTTCAAGAGGGTAAATCCAACGACAAATATTCGGTGTAATTGAATATGTAATTGGATGTGTCAAAATATGCTCCCCGTATATATATATATATATTCTATTGACTTTCGCCCCTATATTTTATAAGTGTATATTCGTCCCCTTGTATTACAATCCTGACTCCGTCTTTGACTAAAGACTAAAGTATAAAAATGAATTTTGTGAGATAATTTAGAGAAAAATTTAAAGATGCTGAGGTCGTTAATGATGCTCTTATAACAACTAAGAAGCTAGCTTTTGTTCCTTAGAGTTAAAATCGAGTTCATAAACTCAATTATGCAAATGATTTAAGCATGTAATGACCGATACCAGGTCAACAAACCATCTCACTCTATCTACAAGTTTAATCGTGACAAATCTATATAAAGACCAAAGAATTACATATATCTATTTCTTAGGTGCAATTAAACATGTTTGCTAATTTCTACAAACATCTCTATATTACATTACGCAATGGTGTTTGAATTGTTTAAAAGACAAATGTCACATTATATGGTAGGGTGGGGTGAGATTTTTCTATTTTTTTTTATTGATTTTTTTTCGAATAATTGGTAACATATATTTTTAACTGATTTAGGAGATTGGAGTGTGCGTGTCGAAAGCACGGACAACCTCTAGTATATATTGTTAATTGGACAGAGAAACTCAACTCAACGGTAATCACAAGGAAGTAGATGAAGGTAAGTCCAACCCAGTGTGTACCTTGTGATGTATCGAGAAATATTTCCATGACACGTGGACAAAGGGTCCGAGATTGGATTGCCCGGTGTTGTGACAAAACATACGATAGGAGCGCCAAACGAATATGACGCCACCCACGCAACGGAAATAATAAGAAAAACAAGCCAAAAAATGGGCCAACCAAGGAAAAAGGCAAAATAAGAGAACATGGAATAAAACAGCGGAAAACCAAAAGATCTATTAATAAGAGTGTTTATATAAGGGAAAATAGAATACAAAAGGATGACAATCGCCTCCAAAGACGAAACTTTTATTTACCCCAAACCCAAAAGAAAAGTATACAACGCCTAACGAGGAAAGGAGAACAAAAAACGGACCAAAATCAATGCCCGGACAAATCTTCCACGCCTCCGGGTCAACCACCGTGTCTCTAGACGTCTCTGGCGTCGATTTCCAAACCCCACTTCGACAATGGAGGATGCCAACTAAAGATCTTGTTGCATCATTGATGTACTTAAGATTTTGTCACACTTTGTGTTTTAGTGAAGGATGAATCGATCATGATGAGGACTTTGTCTTTTCGAAGATCACTTGGAGAATTCTTCACCAGGTATATCATGCGGCTGACATTGCTTGTAATGGAAAAGTGGTGACTCCTTATTCAGTAACTTCAGTAGCCGCGGCTGATCATGCTTTAGCTAGTTGTCGCGACCGTTCTTAAAGTTTGAGATGGCGTACATTTTCCATTTGCACACAAAGTTGGATAAAAAGTTGCAAAATTAGGTTAAACATAAAATATGTTCAAAATAAAGCCAAATATCAATTAATAGACAACTAACTAAAGTAAGCAATAAAAAATAGTCTTTATTAGAGGAAAAAATGATAGATAAGTACGTTGAAAACGGACGTATCACTAAGCGATGTCTTGCCTATGAGGTAGACCATGTGTTTTCTGGCTCGTGCATCGACAATACTGGTCATATTCAAGTGCAAAAACTTTCTCACTTCCTTCGTATTTTTTGTAGATTAGGACCAATGCGTGATAGGAAATTTTACCCCGAAGATGGACAATCAATGAAACTTTGACCACCTGAGAATATATACACTGGTCATAAGTGATGAAGCGAAAATTAACGACTAATTTGATCAAAATGATAATACCTTATACTTAACACGAATCAGTGATTGCTCAAACGATGTACGTATCTGTGAGAATTGGGCATTTAACATCTTATTGATTTTAGTAAATGATATATGAATCCCGGACATAGAATCTTCTAAACACTTCTTCAAGTAAAAATGAGCTGATCCCGCTCTACTACGGGGATGCAATAAAAATCAATTGGATATATAAAAAATTTCGAATAAATTAAAAGGTTATTTGTACGTACCATTGGGTCGTATTGCTTCCAAGGTACATGCACATGTCTACCCACGCATGCACAAATTGATTGGGGTATGGATTCTCCCACGTTGTGAAGAGATACTCACAGGCCTTCGGAAACTGTCCGAATTCGGTATTCATGTGTGCCCATCTTCCAATAAAATGCTCCTCCGTTGATGATGCAATTAGATCATGCCATGAACAAAGAAATTTTTACCAGACGACATCATCGGTTATGTACTTTTTGCTGTTATTTTTTACACTCTGATTGATGTGCCTTATGCAGAGCAGATCGCGGGCATCAGGGAAGCAGGAATGAATGACGTTCATTAACACTCAGTCACGATCAGTAATGATCATAGAGGGCTCCGGTGCACCACGTGGTAAGACCGAACTTTTGAAAGTGGACAGAACCCACTACAATCGTTCCTCTATTTCATTATCCATGTATGCGAACACAATCGAGTACGTTGTCATAGTTGACGTTATTCCCACAATTTGTAACAGTGTCATACGATACGCGTTCGTCTTATATGTGGCATCGACAATAAGCACAGTGGAAAAATTATAGCATAGGTCTAGACTTTGGGGATGAGACCACATTATATCCTTTACCTCGTTAGTATCTGGATCCGTGACCATATCATGCTGATAGTTGTGCTTTCATAGTTCAGGCAGTACCCATTGTACAGAGAAAATAACAGCCCGTTGTTTAACTTTCTCGGTGTGATAGAAGTTATAGATGGATTTGATATTTGTTGTGTTTGTGTCATCACTTTCCTTCATAGCGCTCAACACTTCGTGCCCAACACTTCGCGAGGAGCAACCTTACCAGTGAACTGAGACACCACAATCTTCTCTGCAATCTCCAGTCTACCACTATAATCATAACCATCTGTGAGGGACTCGGAAGAAGGATGGTTGTGACGGCCATGATAACACTTTAATTTTTCACTTCCATGCATTCGCACCACCGAAGGAGTTACCTTTAAGGCCAAAGGGACAATTAGCTCTTTTAGTGCCACCGGTGGATTCTGCATGCTTCGGGGGGACTATGTTCGAATGAGCTAAGCATGAACCCCCTTGCTCGCACTTAAACCAACATTTTGGCCGCTTACTGCCTGTATAGTTGATGGACCGCTCGGTGACGATGACGATCCCAAGACAAAGGTCGGTGACTTTTACGCACTGTACCATTGTGTTTTTATCTCCAAAAATCTGCGTATATGAACAATGATAACAGTACTAGTGACATGTTATATAGCAAAATAAAAAAAAAAACAGCGCATATGAACAATGATATAGCATTACTAACCTCATCTGTTGTGAAGTGCTTCGTGTGGTCACAGTATCATTGAGGAGTTGAGGAGTTGAGTATCAGTGAGGAGTTGAGGAGTTGAGTATCATTTGAGGAGTTGATGAATTTGCAAACATATCCTAGAATGTGGGGCGACAATGGATAAGTAAGTATCAGTGAGAGACAAAAGATGCCTACCATTGAGTTATAGGCAAAGGAACGGTTAGCAATTGCCGTAAATCTCAAATATTTGTAGTATGTATATAGCGTTTGTTTGCAAATTCAACGGTGGGTATCAACCGTTTCTCCTGGACATTATGAGTGAGCTGGAAAACTGAGTGACCATTATTAATGAGTGACAGAAGATGCCCGACAATGAGTGACAAGCAGAGAACGGTAGGAAGTTACGGAAAATATCAAATGGTTTCAATATGTATATACCGTTTTTTTTCCACATAAGCGGTGTGCATTAACCTTTTTAAAAGCCATTATAATTGAGTGACAAAGGATGCCCGACAATGAGTGATAGACGTCGAACGGTATGCATTTGCTGAAAATATCATAATTTTTTTGTATGTATATATTATTCCACCTACATAACCTATTGTCTGTTTTGGTAGCCTCTTTCAGTATGTATATACCGTTTTTATATCATAATTTCGGTATGTACTTACTGTTAAGCCTCTGTGATGATACTTTTCATTTATTATGATATGTCTGGTATGTACATACTGAATGACAAGAAAAAGGTGGACTAATTTCTAGTGATTCTCGTATGAAAAATAACCAACATATGTTATTATAAAAAAAGAATACTAACTAACGTAATTTATACAAAAAATAACATGATTTATACAAAATGACAAAAGTATACAAAAGGTGAAGCTACACATCACCCCCCCCCCCCCCTCCAACTCCGAGTGTAATGTAGAGGATGGTACCAAGTGCTCGGGCTCGGATCTAAAATGTCTGCACTCGCGAGTAAGAGATCTGTCACACCCCATCCCGATGCGACCGACACGTGACCCGTGGGGATCTCCCACGTGCCACGAAAGCCTAGAATGCCAAGACCCAACCACGCAGAACTTCTCTAAATCACTAGTCAAAGTCATCAGAGCAGCACTAATCATGTGGAAGTGAAAGTCTAGACCCGTCAAGGGGGAAATCATCAAGTCTAAAACCCACATTGAGGAGACATGTCAAGACCCATATGGGGAAAAGAATGATGAAAACCCACATGGGGAGACACAATCACAAGTGTAAGAGCTAAGTCATCAAACAGTCCAAGAGTTCTAAGGTTCCAAGTGTCTTAAAAATACCCTATGGACATACAACCAAAAATGATGCATATAAATAAAAATGAAGCCTAAGAGGTGTGCCCCGTCTCGCCGGTCATCCTCCTAGCTCTCAACTTGTTAACCTGCGCCAAATTGTTCAATTGGGGGATGTACACGGGTTAGTAAACAGTCTAGTGGCATACTATAACAAGAACAAAATGCCTAAACACGGCTAAGTGTGATTGGTGGTGTATCAAACGTAAATAACCAGACCACGATACCTATAACTTGTCGGGACAAGTCCCGCACGTAGGTACACGAAAAATAAAACCACCAACCACACTAGGTAATGATATGAAGTAAACAGAATCATGCATAAGAAATACCAAGACCTATAAAGGGCAATCGTGAAGAAGATAATCCAAGACCCATAAAGGGCAATCGTGCAGAAGATAATCCAAGACCTATAGAGGGAAATTATGTAGAAGATGTGTCAGACCGATAAAGGGAAATCATACAAGAGATATGCCCGACCCATAAAGGGAAATCATGCAGTGAGAGTATAAATATATACCAATAACGGATCAACGGCCATATGGGTGTGTACATGCATATCTGTCAAGGGTATCCAATCAAACTAGGTATTCCTCCCTCAGCTATGGCCACCGGGTAGGAAACCATCCTAGTAGATCCGTTCAGGGTTGTTGTCCCCCGAAAATTCCCTTTTGGACGTTACGACGCCGTGGTCACCCTAGTGGGTATGTTCCCAAAACGACCAGAGTCTCTCCTCTGGGCTTAGGATCCACTCACTACATAAGACATATAGGCCACCACCTCCTATGCCCAAATCAGAACCATATTACATGCTAATGCAAAAGAGAAATAACAATGTGAGTCCACATGTAAAAAGGAGAATCATGACCAGGCCATAGCCGAAAAAGCAGGATGCAATAGCACGACCACGGTCCGTAGACCGTGGAAAAAGAAACTGACATGTGGGCTAAATAATATAACACAAGGGTACCGCGTATGCCAATGGTACATGGTACTAGACAACAGTCATGAAATGCAAAGGCTTAGGTTAGTGTACATCCCCTCACTTGGTATGTTGGAAGACGCTATTTCTAACTTACGTACGTCAACCTCGTGAACGGCGTCGAGCCCTGAATCACAAATCAAACGAAAGTAACTCACTACACGTGTCAAGCATAAATGGAGACTAGAGCTACCCCATGCCCCGATAGATGCACGCTTCGCTAACCTAGCACGGTGATCGACTTGCCCAGTCAGGTCACGGGGGTCGAGGGGGCAGCGTACCGTCGCGGAGGTGTGGGGGCAGTGCCCCCAAAGAAAAATGACAACTGGGGGGCGACGCCCCACAATCATGGTCTAATTCGTCAATGAACACACATCGGGACGCCAAAAACCACTAACAAAGCATCTAACAAGTCATGGACGCATCCCAAGCAATTCGGGATTAAACGATAATCGAAAACGAGGCGAAACAAGTCCCCAAGGGAGAACTGGGCAGAGCACGGCCGTGCCCGTGGGCACGCCCCCCGCTTGGTCCGGCCGTGTTCTCCCCTGAACTTTTGGTATGTTTGGCTGAATAAAAACACTGGCGTGTTCAGGGAGAACACAACCGTGCTTCTCCTAGCCAAAACACACCATGGCCTACTGTAGGAAACACGGCCATGTTCACTCGGAACATGGACGTGTTTCGCCTAGAAAATGTACGAAATGCCTCGAATCCCTTCCAATCTCAACCAAATCAACAACACACACATCCAAGACACATCCAAGTGATTCTATGGCCTTAGGGACATCAAATGAAGCATCAAACACATGCTAATATAGCCTCAAACTTGCTTAAGCTCATGGTGTACCCAAAAATCCGAAAATCACAAAAAACATCCAAACTTCAACCAAACTACGAATCTACCCCAAATCACATGAATCAGGGCATTATCAAGGTCCCAATGCCATGCTCAAACATCCACAACACACATCCAAGAAAGGATTTGAGGTCAATCAAACTTATGGGGTAAAAATCTCACCATTGGTTTGGGGGTGTCAAATCCCTAGCTTCAATGGTATGGGTCTTGAAGCTCTTGAGATGGTGAGTCCTCTCCTTGCCTCCTTACTCCAAGAATCGGCCTTCCAAGGGATGAAAATTGAAGAGGAAGTGGTGAGATGTAGAGTAGAAAAGGAACGGTGTGGGAAGAGGAAGGGTGTCGGTCAAAATGAGGAGGAAGAAGTGAGGTGGTGGTGAAAGGGGATCACAAGGGCTAGGGGATTTTAATCCACATGTGGGCCACTTGGGCTAATCCCCATGTTCATTTATAATGGACCCAACTAAACCAAGGCCAAATGGGCTCTCATGGGTTTAAACTCATAGCCCAACACAACAAAACTCAATCCCCGAAACAGTGGCTCTCAAAAAAAAAAAAAAATATATGAACCGGGTTGTTAAAACACGGGTTGTGACACTTTGTGTGGTAGGAGGTGTCGATCGCCTACTTGTTGGTAACCGCCGATGTTGGGGCCTGCATTGGTGGAGGATGCTAGTCAAAAGATTACGGTGATTCAAGACAGACTTTTAACATCTTGGAGCAAATAGAAAAGCTATACTGATAACCGCCGACGGGAGTTGGAGTTTTAGGTTGGCGACGAAGTCTTCTAGAAGGTTTCTCCATGGAAGGGAGTGATCCTATTTGGCAAGAAGGGGAATCTTAGTCCCCGATTCATCGGGACATTAGATGTGTTGGACCGAGTTAGAGATGTGTCTTATCGGGCTGCTTTGCCACCTAAGTTAGCTGAGGTGCATAATGTCTTCCATGCATCGATGTTGTAGAAGTACGTGCATAGTCCTTCTCACATCATTGATTTTGAGCCATTGCTCGTCCGTGAAGACATGACTTATAGAGAATAGCCAGTTGAGATTCTTGATTTCAAGGAGAAGGTACTTCAAACCAAGACAGTTCCGTTGGTCAAAGTCTTATGGCACAATCATGCGGTCGAGGAAACCACATGGGAGCGAGATGCGCGAGAAGTACCCTCATGTTTCCCAGGTGTGATTTTCCTTTTTAAGGGGGGAAGGATGTGACGAATCAGTTTTTCTTGGTTCTTGATTTGAATTTTGAGGACGAAATTCTTTTAAGGGGGGAAGGATATGATGACCCAGTCATTTTTATTTTAATCCGGTTGGTTTTATTTCAATTAAACCAGCTAGACCGACCGTAGGAGATGACGACTTTTCATTCATAAGTGTAGAGGATTTGAGTTCAAATCTCATGATGGTTGTTTTTGGTTTCTTTTAAGATTTTAACCTCATTTAATGAGAAGTGAAAATGACCCATTTACCCCTCCTTGATTAAGGAAATCAGATTGGGGGTTTCAATTCCCAATTACGTAACTCCTATTTTCTCTTTCTCTTTCCTTCATCTCCTTCCCTTTCTCACGCGTATCCTTCCCTTTTCCCTCTAGGCTGGCCGGCGATCTACAGTAAAGGAAGGAGAATTCGATCGGCGCTCGGTGGATGGTGACGGAGGGGTTGAGACTAGATTGCCGTCTTCGTTTGGGTAAGATCCGTTTTTCCCTTTTTCCCTCTTTTTCCATTGGTTGGTTTTTCAAGAAGGAAAAATCTGATGCAGATCGTTTTCCATGGATTCCTTGATGTTTATTGGATTAGGGAGGACGACTAGAGCGTGTTCAGATCGACCGTTGTTCGTGTGAATCAATTCTTGGACTCGAGGTAATGGTTTTTAATCTTCGGATTGATTGATTTTATCAATTCATGGGAATCACGTGTGGTCTGTTTTGGGCTCGATTAGAGGCATGATTAGGTGCACTTTAATGCTCTTTTTCTGGGTAGATTAGTGTGGATTCTAGTGGGTCTTTAGCTGCGATTCAGTGCTGTGCAGAAAACGAATTCTGCAAAAATCCCCGTAAGGTCGACGTCCTCCAATGCAGATTTTGTGTAGATCAACGGGGGAGATCCTCGAGGATGTCCCGTTGACTCTCTGTTTGTTTTAATTTGCAATTCAATTGCAGATGACACAACGGGGGGCATCCTCGAGGACGTCCCCAGGCCAAATTAAACGAGGGACGTCCTCGAGGACATCCCCCGGCCTGTTATTTTATTTTTTTTGAGAATCCCAACTTTGTGCGTTGATCTTAGTTTTTCCTAGCATGATTAATAGACGTCCGAGGAGGGGTGTTGGACATGGTTTTTGACTTGTTTTGGTCTTAGTCATGATTGTAAGAAAATTCTTGTTTGTTGACTAGGTGGTAGCGTGTTTGTTCATGAGGCTTTGTGATCGGAGACTTTGGTAGGACGTGGACATTTCTCGCTTCCAGGTGAGGGGTGTACACAACTTCCTATCCTTCCACTTTCGTTTCTATCCTTCCTTCGGCCTTCCTTGATACCTTTTTTGCACATACGCTTGCTATGTGTTATCGTTGTTGTCCACTCGTATGATTTGGTTGATGGCATATATATTTGTTTGGCCTGTGATCTCTATTTTATTATGATGGTTATCCATGATCATACTACCTTGCTTGTCGGCCTATTTATATGTCTTTGACTTGTTTGAGTAGACAAGTGGTATCATGGAGGATGTGTGATATTGTTGAGGTGGATGTAATGTTTATGATTTCGATTAAGCCCGAGGGAAATGTCTCCTTTGAAGGAAACCCCGAATCAACGGGGCTCCGCGGAAGCGTTCAGGATCGCGCCGGTACGTAGGATAAACGACAAAAAAAAATTTCACAATCATTCGCATACATATCAATATATATCGAATGAAATAGCGAATCAATACCTCACGCAAATAAAATTTTCGACGATCGAGTCAGGCGGTACGCGATCAACATTGAAGATGAACCGCGCACGTCTTCTTGGGCGCGCGTCTGGTTCTCCTCGTGCGTCTGCTCTACTCCGTTCGCTGCTGCTGCTTGCCTTGTGCGTCTGCCATTCGCGTTGCACTTGTCTGCTTCACGCGAACGTCTATTGTTCAACGCTGCGGGCTGCTGCGCGTTTGATGTTGTTGCCGCGCTGCTGCTGCGACTTGCGTGACTGCTGCACTGCTGCGTCTGCACTTGCTGCATGCGCTGCGCTTGCTGCTACTGCTATCCCGCTAATGCTGCTGCTGCGCCGCTCGAGGATGCCGCTGGCTGTAGCTGCTCTTCCTGCTGCTTGCGCTGCTGCTGCCTACTAATGCTGCTGGCGGCCGATAATGGAGGGGGAGGAGGAGGTGGCAGCGACTGCTAGACAAGAGGAGAGAAGGAGCCGACCTAATAGCCTTCTAAAGTCTTCCCCGAGTTATGAGGCTAGGTCTGCGGTAGTCAAATGCAAGCCCCCATCGCCACCTTATATAGGGAGTCGTAGAAACCCTAAAATGTTAGGCGAATAACACTCGTCGCAGGCAACCCTAGGGACCAATCAGGATAAATAATACGAGACAATCTCCGATTAATCTATATATCATATTAAATTAAATCAAACGTTACGGTGATTTTACTCCCCCGTAATTAATTCGATTTAATTAAA
>JAOWBR010186484.1:0-10375 GCA_028571145.1 Dionaea muscipula | reverse complement strand
CCTAATAGGCGCTCAACGCCCCTCTTACAGGCGCCCATCGGGCATGCTACAGCAAGATATTTAGCGGATTTTATTTTATTTTCTTTAGGAATTATTTTCTTTTGGTCATTTGACTATATAAACATTGTTTAGGGTTGTAAAACCGATCATCAATCAATTTGAAAACCCTTTTGAGGGAAATCTCTTTGTTCCGAGAGGAATTCAATCGAGCCGTGTGGATTCGGGAAGATCAAACCGACTTATCAATCGAACTGTCGCATTCGATTGTGGCGTCATCACATGCCAAAGTTCACGTCATCCAAATAGTCGTCGGGTCGCAGTTAAGTCCAAAGTTCGCGTCGTTTGGCGTCGTTGGGTCGCGGTTCCATCCCAAGCCGTTAGAAGGGACCCTCGGGCAGCCTATTCGGCTGGGTTCGTCGGTACCAATCTGTCGGGTTCGCGTCAATTGGTATCAGCGCCTACTTCTCACAGCCTTGTCAATCTTTCC
Source organism: Dionaea muscipula (assembly GCA_028571145.1). NCBI lineage: Eukaryota > Viridiplantae > Streptophyta > Magnoliopsida > Caryophyllales > Droseraceae > Dionaea > Dionaea muscipula. Next base: position 9,888 of record JAOWBR010186484.1, on the reverse strand, counting down.
CTTCAATCTTTCGTTTCCTGTTTTCGTTTGCGTCTTTCGTTGTATCGATTGCTTGTTGTTTTCGTGCTGTCATCAAAAATCACAAAAAAATCGAATCTTTCTTTCTTTGTCATTCTTGATCTCATCGAGTCAAAAAAAAATTTTGCATCTTGAATTTTCCGTCTATCGAATCCACAAAGATAAAAAAAAAAATTCGAGGGGATTCTTGACTTGATCGTTAGTTTAGACAAAATCTTGAAATTGAAGATTTGAATTTTTATCGGCAAAAAAAAAGAGAGAGAGAATTGTGATTTGTTGCAAAAGAAAAAAGCCAACAACCTAGTAAAAAAAAAATGAGACGGCTGAAATTGTGCCAAAAAAAACGAAAGAAAGAAAGAAAGAGAGAATTGTGCCGAAATTGCCGTGGAAAATTGAATTGTGCCGAGATTGTCATGGATCTGATTACCTGCTTCCCTTGTTATTTTCCTTGTTTTCGTGCTCGTGATCGTGTCTGCTTCTTTCATGTCTGCTTTGTTCGTATTTAGTTTCGTAGCCTTCTTGTCGAGTCGTGTTTAGTTCGATTGGTATGTTTGGTTGACTGCTTGTTTCTATCTGTTGTTTGACCTGATTCCTACAGAGTTATTGAGATTTGAACGAAAAAAGGCAAGAGTCGTGAGATTATTAGAGGGTAAAAGCCAAACTGAGTAAAAACACATAAACACTTTATTCTTTCCTTGTGCTATTATTTTCTGTTGCTATGGCTGGCGAGCAGGGAGATTAGGAGAATGGTGTGAATGGGAATGGAGTGAATGACATGGGTGCGTTTATGAATAAGATAAAACGAATAATGCAAGTTGTGACTGAGAGGATGGATATAATTATGCCGAACAATTTGGGAGTTGCACATGATGATTACTACGGGAGTCATGGAGATGAGAGCTCTTCGGGTAGTCATAGGAGTGGTCGTGTAAGGAGGAATCGCCATCGAGAGCAGGACCCACTGAGTGGTATCAAAATGAAAATCTCGTCTTTTCAGGGAAAATCTGATCCTGAGTTTTATTTAGAGTGGGAGAAGGTGGAGTTAGTCACTGATTGTCGTCGATATACGGAGAAACAAAAGGTGAAATTGACGGTCTTGGAGTTTACCGACTACGCTATTGTTTGGTGGGATCAATTGTGCACTAGTAGGAGGAGGGCTAGGGAGTTGCACGTTGGGACATGGGCGGAGATAAAGGCTATCATGAGGAAGAGGTTCGTCCCTAGTCACTATTATAGGGATTTATTCCAAAAACTATAGAGACTTACTTAGGGAAGTAGGAGTGTGGATGAGTATTTCAAAGAGATGGAGATTTTGATGATTCGTGCTGATGTGGAGGAGGATCGGGAGGCCACTATGGCTCGGTTTCTTAATGGCTTGAATAGAGAGGTTGCCAATATTGTTGAGTTGCAGCACTATGTGGAGTTAGAAGAGATGGTAGAGAAGGCTGTGAAAGTAGAACAATAGCTTAAGAGGAGGGGTAGCATGAGGAGTTCTTCGAGTTATCCACACCACTCATGGAAGAGTAGTGATGAGCCTAAGAGGGATGATAAGGCACCGGTGACAGTGGCTTCGAGGCCTAAGCTAGAGTCTATTCCATCCGGAGAGCGAGGTAAATCTGAGGCCCCTATTATTGCTAGAAATCAAGATATTGCTTGTTTTAAATGTCAAGGAAGGGTTCATATTGCTAGTCAGTGTCCTAATCGGAGGATCATGATCTTGTTGGATAATGGTGAGGAATCTCCTCCTCAAAATCAGATCGATCCTTTAGTGGGGGCATGCCATCACTATCTTCATCCTCAACGTGTTAATGATGCTCAACGTGAGAATTTGTTTTATACCCGTTGTGTTGTTAAAGATAAGGTGTGTAGCTTGATCATTGACGGTGGGAGTTGTACAAATATCGCTAGCACTACCTTGGTTGAAAAGTTAGGGTTGCCTACAGTAGTTCATCCCAAACCTTACAAATTGCAATGGTTGAATAACAGTGAGGAGTTGAGGGTGCATAGACAAGTGATTGTTCCCTTTAAAATCGGGAGGTATGAAGATAAAGTTCTATGTGATGTGGTTCCGATGCAAGCAGAACATCTATTAATGGAGCGTCAGTGGCAGTTTGATAGACGCGTGGATCGCGATGGATTTACTAATAAATTTTCATTTGTTTTCAAAGGTCGTTCCATTGTACTTAGATCTTTATCTCCTCAATAAGTGTATGAAAATCAAAAGAAAATTTAAGAGAGAGAAAAAGCAAAAGAGCGAGAAGCCGAAACAAAATTGAGAGAAAAGGTAAATGTAAGCTCGGCTAGTGTGGAAACAACCGAGGGAAGAGAAAAGAAAAGAGAGATGAGCGTAGAAAAACCAATGATGGGAAGAGAGCTTTATTTTTAAATACTAATGTCCCAGACTCTGTTTTGTATAATTGTGATATGTTTGTTCCACATGTAAGTGCAGAAGAACTTCAAAGTGATGTGGTAAGTGAAGGCCTAGATTCTTGTTTGCCCATTGTTCTATCGACGTCTGTCGAGGTTGAGGTAAACCCGTTAAGTGTTCATCATAATGCTTCGGTAAGTAGTTGTTCTATTTCTAATATTAATGAGAAACTTCTTGAGTTGTCGAATTGTTACACGATTACGGAAACTGGTTTTGACATTGGCATTGAGACAAATTATGCATTTATTGAGAAAGCTGGGTTATTTAGAGTGTTATTTGTCGATCCATTCTATGTTGCAACATGTCCGTTCTCAGACTATGTTTTTGTGTAGGAAGCTCTACGAGGTACGCTAGTTGATGACGGAACTGATGTCGAGCGAGAGGCTACAAGCACCTCCTTGTTATCTTTGTTTTCATTTCCTATCATATCTTAGTTTGTGTCGTTTGGTTGTGTCTCTACATTGTTTCTGGTTGTCGGGGTTGGGTTTAGTGGTTTACCTAACGATGTGATACATTTTCGTCCTATGATGCAGCATTTATTGGTTTGTGTCGTTTGATTTTTGACCCTGGTGACGGGCTTGGGGTGTTTCTTTGTCGTCACGTCTTAACGTCATCTTGTGGTACCGATCCAGATTTTAAGACAAATTTTTCGCAAGAAGAGGGGGATGATGTGATTCCAGTCGACTCCCTAGCGGATGATGATGATTTGGTTCGAGTCCCGGACGGTCTGATCACGAGAGCTCGTGCTAGGGAGCTTCAAGAGGCTTTACTTGGACTCGTTCGACGTATTTTAGCTCAATCCTACACTTGGAGTTTAAGCGGAGAAGTCGTTGATTCTTGTCGAAGTGTGTTAAGCGTTCACGAAGAGGAGGAGTAGAGGGACCAGACGGCCGACCAGCTGCCAATTTTCAAGCCCAGAGTTTCTGTTCCGGCCAAGCACCCGATAGGCCCGACCGGGCGCCCGATAGCTCACGAGCAAGCGCACGACAGGTCATTTTGGGCGCCTGTCGCGGAGTGAAGTTTTCTTCGATTTTTTGCACAAGCCTAACAGGCGCCTGACGCCCCTCTTGTAGGCGCCCGTCGGGCATGCTGTAGGCAAGATATTTAGCGGATTTTATTTTATTTTCTTTAGGAATTATTTCCTTTTGGTCATTGACTATATAAACATTGTTTAGGATTGTAAAACCAATCATCTATCAATTTGAAAACCTATTTAAGAGAAACCTCTTTGTTCCGCGAGGAATTCGATCGAACCGATGGATTTGGGGAGATCAAACTGACTTATCAATCGAACTGTCGCATTCGATTGTGACGTCATCACGTGCCAAGGTTCACGTCATCCAAATAGTCGTCGGGTCACGGTTAAGTCCAAGGTTCACGTTGTTTGGTGTCGTTGGGTCGCGGTTCCATCGCAAGCTATTAGAAGGGATCCTCGGGTAGCCTACTCGGTCGGGTTCGTCGGTAGCCAATCCGTCGGGTTCGCGTTAGGAAGTTTCATACAGCTGACAAGTGTTATCATTTAATCGGGTTTCCTCAACAAAGAGGTGTTCAAAATCACGGTGGTCAGCCACAAGATAAGCAAGCTACTGCTCAGCAAGTCCCAGTTAGTCAATCTGTAAGTCTTGACTCTAATGCGAATTCCAGTTTTCCTACTGCTTCTTCTGGAGCTCTCCATTCTGGTAATAAGATTGTTGGTAATCTATGTTCTACCAATACCCTTGTAGCGGGTGCTGCTCCATTCTGGTTGGCCGAATACAGGGCAATGGCTGACACCACATCTGAGTTATAATGGCTGTCTCATGTGTTGCAGGATCTGCATCTCAAACTGGAATGTGTACCATCTTTGCATTGTGATAATATTTCTGCACTCGCACTGACCACGAATCCAATTCACCATTCCAAACTCAAGCATATTGAAGTTGATGTGCATTTTACAAGAGAAAGGGTTAAGGCTGGAGTCCTTACTCTGTAGATTGCGGCTTCTCGATTTCAGCTTGTAGACTTGTTTACCAAGAGCCTTTGTTCACCCAAACATAACTCATTTTGTTCCAGCTTGATGTTATGTACATACCCTCAAGCTGAGAGTGGGTGTTCAGGTACTTAGCAGAATTAAGCTCTACAATGAGGGACATGAGTGTAATAAGCTAGATAAACCTGATAAAGGCTATAAAAGGCCTCAGCTTGTATTGAGCATTTTGTTGTCCAGCATCTTTTCCTCGATAATACACGATTGGCGGGGATTCTTTTCTTCAGAGATATTTTGACAACCATTCTCAACTGCAATGTTTTCTGTTTCCTTTCTCCTCTTTCTCAAAAACTGTTCATGAGATTCACACTACATTGGAGCAAATGATAATAATTTCTGAAGCATTGATTGTTACACAAATGTTGGATTTCAGCAATTATCATTCTTGGGCGCAGTCTATGAAGTGTGCTCTATGCATCAAAAACAAGCTGGGATTCATCGATGGTAGCATTTGCAAGCCTCCTGATGGCAGTAGCCCGTTAATGGATCATTGGCTTCGATGCAATGATATAGTCATCACCTGGATACAAAATACTCTCTCAGTTGATATCAAGTGCAGCACCTTGTATGCAGAAATGGCTCATCAACTTTGGGTGAAACTTGAGCAAAGACTTGCTCAACAGAATGCTCCAAGGATTTATGAAAGTAAGCAAGTAATTACAGCCTTGTTACAACAGCAGGATTCTGTAAGTGCTTATTTCTCTAAGCTGAAAATGCTTCTAGATGAGCTTCTGAACTATGAATTTGTGCCCAACTGTACTTGTGGAGGATTGAAAGTTGTGGTTGAGAACCAACATAGAGATTGGGTGATGAAATTTTAAATGGGGCTCAATGATTCGTATGAGGGTTTGAAGGCACAGATTCTTCTAATCAAACCCTTTCCTACCTTGAATGAACCGTACTCTATTATCCAGCACGAGGAAAAGCGTAGCTGCGTAGAGACATCTCTTTTGATGCACCTAGCACTGAGGCCTTGGCTCTTCTTGCAGAGGATGCTAATAGGTCTTTTAATACACAGAACTCCAATCAGAATGACAAGTATTATCACGCTTTCTGTAAAATTCCTTGCCATTCTCGTGAGAGATGTTTTAAGGCTAATCCGGGCAAGCCCATTTGCACACAAGGTCATGTGCCAGGTCATACTGCAGAGAAATGCTACAAGTTCCATGGATATCCTCCAGGCCACAAGTTGTTTGCTAAGACTCCTCCATCTGCTTCCTATGCTCATCAAGTCACCACGTTGATTTTCCCTCCTCATGAGCATGTAAACAATGAGCATCAGAGTCCTATAACCCAAGAACAATACTAGCAACTTATGGAACTCCTGCAGAACAATCGGCCTTCCTTCTGTTCAAACTGCTATTGCCTCACCCTCACGATGCACACATTCATCAGTTTTCTGGTATTTCTTTATGTCTCTTTGTCTACTCAAGTAAAGCCTAAAGACCTATCAAATATCCCTTGGATAATTGACACGGACACCACAGATCATATGATATGATCTGTTCAACCTCCTTTTTAACTACCATCACGGCACAAGTATCCTATCCGGTTACTCTTCCCAATGGTGAATCCGTTTCTGTAACTCACATTGGCACTGTGAGACTAAGAGAAACTCTTATCCTTCATAATATCCTATGTGTTCCATCTTTCTCCTTTAAGCTTATTTCTGCCAGAAAATAAGCATATACTTTGAGATATTGTCTAATTTTTCTCTCTGAAAATTGCTTCATCCAGGGCCTTTTGACTTGGCGCACCACTGGAATGGGTGAGGTGAAGAATGGTTCATACCATTTGCTGCACCATGAGGTTGCTCCAGCAGCCTTAACCCAAGCCCCGACTCTTCTCATCAACAACAGCTATTATCACCAGTCAATAGGATTTTGATCTTCGGCATCATCGCCTAGGATTGGAATGTTGATAGTCGTATATTCAAAGTTTCGCATATAGTAAGTACACCTTGTTTTTTTTGTCCTATGGCCAAACTTCATAGACTTCCTTTTCACACACAGTCAACACAAATCGGTATCCGGAACCCGATCCAATACTAACAAACAAATAGAAATTCGATATAGAGTTGAAGGAAAGATAGGGGGAGGGGGGTGAGAGAAAGGAAAAATGATTTTTTTTCCTTTTCCAACTTACGGGCGCCGGAGCCGCTACAGGGGAAGCAAGGTTGGGTGTTTTCCCGCTTGGCCTACATTTTACAACAAGAGAATCCAATCCAACAAATTTATAGGGAGTTTGGTGGGAATCCAATATCCAATATCCAGAGTTGATTAGGAGTATTATTACTGTGTCTGTGTGGTGGGAATTTGTGTTGGGGTCGTTGAACTGGACATAAAAGGCGGGATTACTGACCGCGTTATCGATTTGGGATTCATAGAAGACGGGAATCCCGATTCCAACAGCAACGCTGACGAGCCCCACCGAGATTGCCACCACCTGCTCACCAGGCCACCACCTCAATATCAGCATTGGGCTCCTACGTAACATACTCGCTCACTCATCAGCTCTTTAAAAGATCAGAAGAAGAAGAAGAAGAAGAAAGCACAAAATTGCGATCGAGGACAGTAGTATGCTTTGTTTTGTTTTTTTTACCGTATTTTGGTCGAGATCCAAAGCCCTAACGCAAGGATAAGATCCAGCGGGTCGACGGCCGGTCGACAGTTTCCGGAAGGAAGAAGATGATACGGAGAGACGAGGTTGAAGAAGCCCGGGAGGAGAGCAATGCAGAAATGGAGATCTAAGAAGGCCGTGGTGGTTTGCCGTCGGCATGATTCGACCGACCAGACTGACTGACTACTCTTTGGCGGTTCGTTTCTCGGCCGAGGAGTGAATTTGGCTGTCTGGTTACATTGCATTGGTGCGCACACCATGCTATATTGCTAATTTGCTATGGCTCGTGAATTGGTGGAGGAGGAGGGGACGGTTCGCGGATCCGGATTACGCAACTCCAACCACAGCCAGACAGTTGGACAGCGAGTCTCACTGCACTGACTGACTAGGCAAAGACAGCTAGCTATTTGAGTCTTTGAGATGAGAGGACGACGAGGCATTAGAGCAACATTAGAGCGTCATCAGCGCTCCATGCTATATTTGTTAATGTTATGTCATTTTTTGGTTATTAATAATAACAATTTGCTATAATTTATCAATATCACTCCAATATTATCCTGTTATATTTTAACAGTTTCAATTTTTTTATATTTTTCTCAACTAATTTTTCTAAATTTAACTAATTAAAAATTAATTAACATAATCACCATCGCCACGTTCCTCCAAATTTGAAACACCAAAAACACTAAATCTTGAACACCATAATCACCACCACCGGCTTCCACCAAATCAAAAACATCAAATCGAAAACCAAATCAAAACCAAAGAACACCAAATCTGGAAATCAAAGAATACCAAGTCAAGAATACTGAATCTGGAACACCAAAGAACACCAAATCGAAAATCAAATCAAAACTGAAGAACATCAAATCTGGAAACCAATGAACACAAAGTTGAAACCTCAAAACCAAGAACTCAAACCCAGTCACCAAATCGAAAACAATTTCACCAAAAAATCCTTAAAAAAAGAACCCAAACCCAGACATCGACGAACAAAGGTGGGGGAGAGTGGTGGCCTCAGACCATTCATCATTGTCGGCCAAACAAATGACGCCGACAAAGCACCTCCTAACCCAGATCTAGGCGGCTGCGACAATGGACGTCAAAGAGACGGCATTGATGGAGCAAGGGGTCATCATCGGCCATGGAGCATGGAGCATGGAGCACTGCAAAAAAGAATGTAGTAGCGAGCAACCGTTTGGAATATCAATGGCAAATACAATGCCAAATATGGCACTAGGTTTGACAATGGAAAAATTTGCTAGGACCAAATCACACACGCTGGAGTGATTTTTTGGAAAGCCCCTGCCAAATTATAACAATAGCAAGTGTATTTCTTCTGCGTTAGAGTTGCTCTAACATAGTCAAAACTTTACTCTCCTACCATACACATATATTGGTTTCCGTCATAGGTGAAATAATCAACACATATCAAGTTTCACACAGTGAATCACTTGCGCAACTAGCAATAATCAACACATACCTTAGTTTACAGCCAAAAATTAACAACAAATAAATATCTTTGATGAGACATGAATCTGACCAGTATTTACAGGACTATGTTCAGGTTCATCTTAAAAGGAGTATAAACCAAACCTAACCCAACTGTGTTATTTGTTTATCTAGCAAACCTCAAGGTCCATTCAGCAGCTACCGAATCATGTTTGGCTTTATCCGCCAAGTATAAATGGGCGATTCCAGGAGCCACGGCTGTATCTACAACCAAATAAAATTCCTAGTCACAAGGTTCCTTTGGTAAGAACATCAAGAACAATGTGGTTATTCTCGCCCCTCTTTTCAGGTTGAAGATGGACCGACCAAAACATAATCTCAAACATAATAAAATTATGTATCAATCTTTAGAGGATCAGCCGAAATGGCAAAAGAGGGGATGTTTTTGCTACTGCAGGAAAAATGATTTCATATGAAGATGAATGTGCATGTGCATATAGGGAGATGAGAGATGAGGGAGACGGATTATAGAGAACTACGGGGAGTCCAAGACGAGAACTTACATGGATCTGGACTTAGGAATGCAGATCTTATAGCGAGTAACACCTTCGAGATTGTTAGGGCTGGGCTCCACCCGTCTTTCAGGATCTCCAAATTAACATTACCAACAGAATCAACATTGCAGTGGTATATCCGGGTTTTAAATACTACCTGCATACCTTAGATTTCAATTTAGGGAACAAAAAAAAACCCAGAAATAGGCATGCTGTATGCTGGCAACTAGTCCATCCTTTATATTGAATGCACATTTCAAAGTGAGAAAAGTTATGGGAAACAAACATCCAGCAAAAGCAATGACCATGATTAGAGGAAAACAAACCATGGCAAAGGCCAAATTATTTATCAACGGCTGCTTAGGATAACCCGAGGCTCAACCAGCAGCAACATTACCTATGTCATTTAACATCTGAGAATAGGAATTATCAAATTGACAATAACATTAATACAAGGCAATGATTTCAATGCCATTAACGTTTGTCTTCCATATTTGAGGAATCATGCTTCCATCGATGATTACCAACAATGAACAGATGAAAACTGGATGTTAAAGTGTTAATAATATAAATATTTTTTGGTGGTCTCCTATCGTAACGTTAATGTTTTGATAAAATTGGTTCATCGATATGGTATCAGAGTCATGTTGGGAATTTTTTACATATTAACAAAAGGATTTATATTAGAATCAACTTTCTGTCTCGACTCAACAGCAATCCTCTCATCAATATGACAATAACTAAGCCCAAGTTGAATGATATTTGATCGAGCACTCATATGTGGTAACCTT
>JAOWBR010186473.1:0-10377 GCA_028571145.1 Dionaea muscipula | reverse complement strand
CACAAGTCAAACTTTCAGCCCACTGCTCAGAACACTGTTTCTGATTTTTTCTTTTCCAATGCTACTCCCTGTAAAGCCAAACTTTGGCACTATTGATTGGGTCATTTACCTTTTGATCGTATGATTCATGTGGATTCTGCTGTTCAAAATGACATAAGGAATGAAAATGTTAGTTCTTTTGTTTGCCAAATATGCCATGAAGCCCGACAAACCAACAATTCATTTCCTTTGAGTAGTTCTGTCTATTCTAAACCTTTTGAGTTACTTCATGTAGACACTTGGGGTCCATACGAGAATGCCACTCACAATGGCTGTAAATACTTTCTTACTTTAGTGGACGATTGCACTCGAACCACTTGGGTACATTTACTGAGCCACAAGAGCAATGCTCTCACCATCCTCATCTCTTTTTCCGCTCACATAAAAACATAATTCCAGTTGTCCATCAAACACATCCGCACAGATAATGCTGCAGAATTCAACAGCTTGGCAGCCAACAATTTTTACAACCGAGAGGGAATAATTCATCAAACTAGTTGCCCTTATACACCTCAACAAAATGGGGTGGTTGAGAGAAAGCATCGACACCTCCTTGAAATAGCACGAGCCTTATTTTTTCAATCTGGTTTACCGATTCAATTTTGAGGGGAGTGTGTTCTTACGTCCGCCTATCTTATTATCGAATGCCTCTCTCCAAACTCCATCATAAAACCCCTTATGAGTTGTTATACCATACAAAACCTACTTATGATCATCTTCGGGCTTTTGGGTGTCTTTGTTTTTCTTCTCCAAGTCCATGTCCTCTTGATAAATTTCAACCTCGGGCATTGGCTTGTGTTTTCATTGGTTATCCCTATGGGCAAAAAGGGATATAAGGTCATGGTGTTAGAAACACAGAAAATTTTCACTACCCGCAATGTTTCCTTCCATGAATCATGTTTCCCATTCCATGGAACACCTTTTACCACCACACCTTCTTTGCCCATTCCTATTCCTGATTCATGTCCCACTTCTTATTCCTCTGAAACACCACCACCACTGTTATTCAACCCATCAAATTCTTTAATCGATACATCTGTTTCTCAAGTGGACCCATCTCTTTCTCCTCCTTCCTCCTAGCATGAATCTGCTCCCAGCAATGCCATGGGTGAATCAGCTGGTGAGTCTTATCCTTTTCCTGAGCATAGTATACCCATTCCACCTATCCAAAGGAAGTTTGACCGGGTTACTCAACCTCCAAAATACCTGGCCGACTATGTATGCACATATGGACAGACTGTCCAACAGGTTGGGTCTCATTGGTGCAATTTAGTTCATTATGATCAATTACCTCTTACTGCCCAAAATCACATCGCTTACATTTCCACTAATCCTGAGCCTATTTCCTACTATCAAGCCTCTTTAGATCCTGCTTGGGTCAATGCTATGGGAAAAGAGCTGGACGCTCTCAGTGCCAATCATACTTAGAATGTTGTTGATCTTCCTCCGGGCAAGAAGGCTATTGGATGTAAGTGGGTGTTTCGGGTAAAACTTAAATTTGATGGGAGTTTGGAACGGTATAAAGCTAGATTGGTGGCTAAAGGATATACACAGAAAGAGGGAATTGATTACCAGGAAACTTTTTCTCTTGTAGTAAAAATGGCTACAATTCGATGGTATCATTGCCCTTGCAGCTGCCAGGAAATGGACAATTTTTTAGATGGATGTTAATAATGCTTTCTTACATGGTGATCTTCTAAAGAAAGTTTACATGCACATGCCTGAAGGTGTTCCCAATCCCCTTCATCAGGTTTGCAGGTTGCGAAAGTCATTATATGGCCTTAAGCAAGCTTCACGGCAATGGTTTGCCAAACTATCTGTCGTTCTCCAGACCACTGGTTTTGTTCAATCCAAGAACGATTATTCTGTTTTTCTTAAGCGGTCCGGGGTCTCCATCACTATTGTTGCTATCTATGTGGAGATATTCTTGTCACTGGTTCTAATATACCTGAAATATAACAACTCAAGTCCACTCTAGATTCTCTGTTTGGCATCAAAGATTTGGGTATTCTACATTACTTCTTGTGATTTGAAGCCAGTTATCTTCCAGCAGAGACACTTCTCACCCAAAGGAAATTCACCCTAGATCTTCTTACCAATGTTGAGTTGCCTACTGGCAAGGTGCCTTCCATACCGTTACTCTTACATCTGAAACTTGATTCAACGACTGGTCCTCTTTTTGACGATCCTACTACTTATCGCAGCCTTGTTGGGAAATTAAATTTTCTCACGCATACTAGGCCTGATCTGGCTTTCATGGTGCAGCTTCTCAGCTAGTTTATGCAGGCTCCCCGCCTCCCTCATCATCATGCTTTGACCCATGTCCTTCGATATGTTCATGGCACAGTTGGGCAAGGGATCCTCCTTCGCGGGTCTGATCAGCTTACTTTACAAGCCTTCTCTAATTCAGATTGGGCCTCTTGCCCGATCACTAGACGGTCCATATCCGGTATTCTAGTTCTCCTTGGGCAGTCACCCATCAGCTGGAAATCCAAGAAGCAACCTATTGTTGCCAAATCATCTTCTGAAGCAGAGTATCGTGCCATGTCTCAAACAGCAGCAGAGGTTACTTGGTTGGTCCGATTACTTCAAGAATTGGGGGTCACTTCTCTCCATCCAGTTCTTCTTCATTGTGATAATCAGTCCGCCTTGCACATTGCTCGCAATCCGAATTTTCATGAGCGGACAAAACATATCGAAATTGATTGTCACTTTACCCGAGAAAAGGTCATGGAGGGACTTCTGCAGTTGTCTTACCTTCCCACTTCCGCACAGTTGGCAGATGTCCTCACCAAAATTCTTCCTTCTTCTCAGTATAAAGACCTCCTTTGCAAGCTAGGAATGCTCTCTGCCCCTCCCTAGCTTGGAGGGGGGTTGGACTATTGGAACTACCATGGAGATGCATACACTGGATCACTGCTCCTTCAACTGCTCCCTAAGCTACCAGCCGTTCATCTTTAACAACCAAGAAACAAATTCGTTTGTAAACAGTTTTGCAAACCGTTTCTTTTCTTTAGATTCTTGTATAAATACAAAATCAGAAAGACTAAATAAAAAAAGTTTTCTCTTCCTTTTTTAAAACTGTAATATTTTCCTCCATTTGTAGAGAAAAGTTTTAAAAGTTGAAGCACCTCCTATTCTCTCTCTCATTAACATATGGAGTTTGATAAACCAAGAGCACTCCTCTACGCACATCCCTCTACGGGGGTGTGCGCGGATATTACCTTTTTTAATATTTTTTTATGAAACGGTAGTTAGGGGTGGATAAATGGGTCAAGAATCGCGGATCTGAATCGAATTGTGTCAAACGGTCTGGTTCAATCCAAGTTCCTGTTTTTAAAATACAAAATCCAAGAACACTCTTCTACGCACACCCCTCTACGGGGTGTGCGCGGATATTCCCTTTTTTTAATATTTTTTATGAAACGGTAGTTAAGGGTGGATAAACGGGTCAAAAATCACGAATCTGAACCGAATCGTGTCAAACGGTCTGGTTCAATGCAGGTTTCTATTTTTAAAATACAAAATTTAAACCGAATCGAACCGTAAATTTTTTAAACAGTTTGGTTCCAAATTCCACGAAATTTGATCTGAACCAACTAGGGTTGGGCAAACGGGGTCAGGAACCACAGACCCGAACCAGACCATTTGACACGGTCCGGTTCGATCCAAGTTACTGTTTTTGAAATTCAAAACTCGGACCGAACTGAACCATAGATTTTTTAAACGGTTAGTTTCAAGTTCCACGAGATTTAAACCCGAACCGACTTGTACCCACCCCTAACGGTGGTATACTACCGTTTCATCAAAATAATCACGAAAGTATACTACCATTATTAGCAAAAAAAAAAAAAAAACGCAATTCCACGTACAGAATTTACATTTACAATTTACTACAAAATCACAATCATCTGTAGACACCACATGACATATTATTGTTTTGGAACTCGAGGTGAGTCTGCACTGACTATAGGACAAAGTAACAATGAAATTGAACAATGAATTGCTATTCTAATGGTAAAACTGGAAACTGATGTTTCGGGTGACTGCTTTACAAGGGAATGTCGTTGAGGCTGAATACAGAAACGGAGAAACCACTGGAAATTTGTACCTCTGCTGCTTCCTCTACTTCTCTTCCCCACTTTTATGTATGTATACATGCTAATAGTAAATTATTTCCTTTGGAATTCTGGCTATGTGTGATAGATGAAGATGTTCAAATCGGCAATTGACTCGATTACTCCCAGCATGGCAAAACTTTCACAAAAGATAACCTGCTTCGACAAAATAGGAAGATGATAGCTTAAATATAGTTGGGCAACAGTAGAAAGACATAACTTAAATGATCGCTGCCTTCCCCAAGTACACACCTCACCGTATTTCTAAACCAATAAACTGACTAATCTCTTTTCACTGTGACAATAACACTAATATGTTTCCCATGGCAGCTAGTTTGAAGTGCAGAAGATACTCATAATAGTTACCCCTTTTTATTGGGTTTGTCTTTTGAACTTGCAACTGCAATGTAACAGAAGAGCAACTTTGTGGCTGTGTCAAGACTAGCTTTCATGACAGAGTAGTTGGAGATCCAAGAAACTTCTGATCTCTAAACAAAAAACAACCAAAATGGCCATCAAGATGCATTAAAGGTGAAGTTTCTCCTTCATAGTCTTGGCGTGTAACTCTTATTTTGCAAGGAATTGGTTCTAGCTCCTCTCGCAATACTGAAACGACCCAAGTGATTACTAGGTACTAGTCATAGAACTCAATTACAGGCTAATAGTCATAGAACTCAATTACAGGCTAATGGTTTTTATTGAGGGCGTAGAAACCACATAGCATTTCCAACAAAGATTAAATCAAGGCTAACCCCCAATTGCTATAAGGTTTAACAGCTGTTTTTGAAAGGAATGAAAAGAAGGAAAAAAAAAAGCCAAAAAAGATGTAAATTCTCTTAGAGCATGTTTTTGAAACAATTGAAAGTGTCAAAGTACAGATAAAGCACCCTTTTCTATGTGCAAATATAACTTAGTTTGGCAACACTTTTTGCAGATCACTTCCCTCCAATGTTGAGACTGTTATCTTCGTAGTTCTTGTGCCAGAAGAGATTAGTCAACAAGAGACATAAAAGAAATAAAAAAAAAGCCTATATATTTTTTTTCCTTTTATGATAATTAAAGGGAATCCATTAATGATCCCAAGAGGCCACAGATAAATGCAAATAAGCACCAAGCTATGAGCAGCTCACTACAACACAGGACAGAAACAAACCTAATGTTATCTCATCTTTAAATGGAAAACAACCTGAGTGAAGACTCATCTTCATTTAGGAACTCTTTTCTTTTAGTTTTTTTTTTATCTATCTGGGGGCGAATACAGGGGGAGGGGTGAAGGTTACCAAAATTTAGAACTGGAAACACAAGAACTTACCTCAAATTGACAGAGCAAGGGAAGAAACAGAAAACCTTGCAGTCTCACAAACTTTGTCGAAATATGGAATTCATGGCTGCTTCAGTAGCTTGTATAGCTTCGAAAAATTCTCACAGAAAGAGTTGGTAGAAGAGCCGGAATGATTGTCAAGTTAAGTGGTTGCCAACCTCAGAATTTAAACTACCTTTAGCAATTAAGCCTGTTCCAGTGCATCATAAAGCTTCGAAACTTGCCTTCTAAGTAGTGGTTCAAGTCGGAAAGAAGAAATACGATTGTACCACCTCTTCGCATCATCCATCTCATTCCATGCCTGTACAATCTCATCAACTCTGAACCCTGATCATGTAATAATCCTGGAAGGTTAAGCATTTTCAAGGCATTGTATCCAGTGACTTGTAAAAGATTAGGTAACTAGTATAGCCAAGTAGAGTACCTTCAATAGCACTATCATTTGAACAATGATTCTTTATCATTATAGCTATATCAGTTGCAGAAGCTCCTGCAAGCTCAAACTTCTCAGTGGAAACCTCCAAGCATTCTTGCCAGACTGGCAGCTGCACTTTATATTCCACAATAGATCGTTCATACAGAATGCTACCTAATAACATATTTAGTTGAGATCTCAGTGCATCAATATCCTCTGCAGCTCCATTCGCTGATAAATCCTCAAATAGATGATCCAAACCCATTTTCTCAAATTCACCATGACCCTTATTTGTTTTTGAATGTTTGAGATCACATTGCTTTATTGATTCCTCCCACATCTGCATTCCTTTTTCTATGTTGTCTTCAGCACTGTTATAAAGCTGAATAACATCTTCAAAATACCAAGTTTCCAAGTCCACATTGCTTGCGAGTGCGAAATACCAAGTGAGTTTGGCCTGCTCAAACTGCTGTTGCCCCAAAGCCAAGAGTCCTTCATAAAAATCTGGTTTGATCTTTAATGCTTCTTCATATCTCTTCCCAGCTTTCGCATACTCCTGTTGTGCCCATTCATATCCAGGTCCAACCTGAGCAAGAATGCACTCCTTTGAAGCATCTTCAGTGAAGCAAACCCGTTTCCTTGCCTGAGCCATGTGCACATTTCCCCAGTTAAAGAGTGCCAATGCGGCCATCTCCTGGAACTTCTCAGCTGCCATGTCGAACGGCGCTTGAGCTTCTTCGCTCGTGAGTGACTCCTCCATCGCCTCTGAATAGAGCTTCACTCCAAGCTCATGAAGATTCAAGTATGCATCAGAACTGAAACCAACATGGTTCTTGAACAATAGAGCAAACTGAATTATCCACTCTTCAATACACAATGATCTCACCCACTTCTTCTCATCTTCTATAACACCCCTAGCACTATGAATAACATGTGATTTTGTACTTGAATCTCCTTTTGTTAACTTCCCATAAAGTGGATCTTGCTCAGGATTAACTTCCACTAGGTACAGCCTCATGGAACACTCTGGGCTTGCTGATGCTTCAGCCCATTTCAGTTCTTCCTCGGTAGTGATTGTGATCATATCACCCTCCTGGTCTTTGTACTTGACAAGAACTGCTTTTGAGGTAGGAAATCGATCCTTTATGACTTCCCTTAGTTTCAAGAGACTACAATTTATAGGCAGCTCAGCCCATCTTATATCCTCCCCAAACACTAATTTTACAGTCTTCTTTGGCTCATCAACCTTAACATCAGTAAGCTTCTCTTCAACAATCACCTTATCTTCTTGTTTCTTCTCTTCATTATCATCTGGTTTCATCTCCTCATTTTTATCACTCTTCTTTTTCCTTGTTTTATCTTTAACTACTTTGGGAGGTGTTTCACAAGGAAGTTCCTTCTGTTGTAGAACAGGATAATCTCTCACTATACTAGACCTGCTCCCCAAACCCTGTCTTACTCTTTCAGCAATTTCCAAGGCAGTCAGATTATTCGGCTCCATGTTTAAAACCGATGTGACATCTCTTAAAGCTAATTCCAGCCTGCCCAGCCCTTCATAGCACCTGCTTCTCTTTAAAAGAGCTTTGCTGTATTTAGGTGAAACTTCTAGGGCTAAGTTACACTCATGTATAGCTCGGGGATAATCGCTGATACCCATCTGCATATAGCACGCAGCCATGTTACTTCGGAGATAGGCTACATCTATATGACTCCTTGGAAGCAACTTCAATGCTTTATCATATTTTAGCATAGCTCCCTCGTAATCCCTCCTCTGAAATAACTTATTACCCTCCTCCTTGAGTTCCTGGGATGCTGCTATGAACACTGCTGCATCCTTGTCATAAGCTTTTTGGGTCTTCTCTCCACTCCTATTTTGCTTCGGATTCAGATCGGCAACTCCATGTTTCTTCTTCTTCCCGTTTGACTTCCCCATGTCAAGCACTACCTACAAGATCAACGTTTCCTGCAAATGGAATATACTAGTTCAATTCACAATAATGTATCACTTCCATTATCTACAACATGAACTTTCCGAGGTATTCAATTCACATCCTCTCTCTTCACCATGTTATAGACATGTCCCAAGTCCCGGCTACCTATGTGAAGCATGCAGCATTGCTTCCTTAGCTCATTCCACCATGCACATCTACATATTTCATTACTTTCACAAGAACTATAAATATAGGATCATTAGTGAGGCACCATTAACCTGTGTTAAGATAAATATTCACGAGCCTTTTACCACCAGGTTAATCTTTTGATATAGTTGGTTCCTTAGTATGGTATCGGAGCAGGCGTAACCAAAGGTTATGAGTTCAAATCTTAGACAGAATGTATGAGGGGTGTGTTAAAATAAATATAATTCATGAGTTTTTTACCACAAGGTTCACCGTTTGGTAGAGTTGGTTCCTTAACAACTTGTACTAGAAGTGAAATTGAATCTAAATGTTGGCACCTAATTCAGTATCGAGTTCTAAATTAGGCTCAAGTTTTCACAGGTAAAATCCGGATATCTTGTATTGTACTCTCTCTCTCTCTCTCTCTCTCTCAGATTCGTTAAGTTTCAAGAGGATGAAACACGTTTAGCTCCTTCCAACACTTGTTAACGCTTTCACCCAGCTGCTACAAGATCAGTTAAGATGCTTACAAGAGAATCGGGCCTTTTTGGGATTGAATTAAAGTGGGTTCCACGACATGGCATCAGAATCTCGGACAATAAAATAGAAGTATACATAAGAGTAATTCAATCAATGGCATAATCATAAAGGCAAAATCTCAGACCTTTCTTAATCCTATGACTAGAGTAGCATACAGACATCCATATATCAAGCGTCCACCACTCGAATATATATAACATCATACTTCATTCATGAGTTAGCAACTTAAGCTATCATGTAGTGGTTCCTCAGAAAATGACACTCATGCTTTAAGCAACAATGGCAATTCATCATCACGGAAAAACACAAAAAGAGAGAGAGAAGACATAAACAAAGAAGAGCAAACTAACAAAACGCAATTTTGAATAGAATTATGTTAACCATTCTGATTCAATAATATAGATCACATTTTGGTCTGACAAAAATGCAAATTACTAGAAAGATAACAAAAAAAAAACAAAAAAAAAAAAAAAAAAACAAATGCAGACGCAAATGTGTATCAAGAAGGAAAAACAACTCGCACACACACACATATATATGTGCATTCCAATTCAATTAATACCTGAAGGGAAAAGAGAGAACAATTGAAAATGAGAACAGAGTTGATGAAGAATTTGGAGGAGCAGAATCGAGGAAGATTTCTGAGGTGTTTGTTAAAGCCAGGCCAGAGATGGATGATTCGGGTGGATCTGGTGGCACACCTGCTATGTCTCGGTGGATCGATGATGCAGAGACCAGAGAGGCAACGCGAATGTGAGTTCCAGCAATGGCAGAGAATTCATTCAGATTCAGGTGAGGGAATGAAGATGAGGGGGCCAAGGGATCGACGAAGAGAAGGAGAAGGAAAACGAGTGGAAGAGGTCCCATTTTTGGACATAAATATTCCGACGGTTTCCTGCTTCGCGTGTAGTAAACGTCACAAAAGAGAAACCTTCAACTAACTTCAACGTTAAAATGGAAAAATATCCTCTGTTCGGTTCCTTCATCCCTTTTTCTCAATTCTTTTTTTTTTTTTTTTTTTTTTTTTTTGTCTGTGTGTGTGTGTGTGAGGGTTCTTTTTTCCATTTTCCAATAGGTAAAAGCTAGTGTGATCAGTGATGTATGCGTTAACTAGGTCACTTTAAATTAAAATTGTAATCGTCATTATTGATTTTAAATTTTAAAATTAATAATTTTAACACTAATTTTTAAATAAACTCATAACTTACCGTAATATTTCTGTAAGGGTTATTCATAAAATCATTAATTTTATGTGTTGAGATTCCCCTTTGAGTTTGTTCATTTTAGTTGGGCAAACATGTTGGTCTTTTCTTTAATAGTAGAGCTCACTCAGTTGTTTATATTATGGTGTCCATGTTTTATCATTAATCATCTAATAACACTAATAAAAGTCAAAAATAATTTAATGATCAACAACTCATAAGGTGAGCTTAATACAACTAATGAAATGGATCCTATTGAAAAATAATCTTAGTGATTCTTATGTTGTTGCGGTATTTTATAATATCATATTGTTTTTTCAAAATAATCACTAGTATCATTTCTAAGTAGATTTTTTTTTATAAAATTAATGACTCGAACACCACCTTCTTATGTTTATACTATAGAAATCTAGTGTTGGGTTTTATTTTGTAAGAAGCCCAATTGGTGAAGTTCAAAGCTCTTGGTGGCCCACTCCATTTTCGGTTGAGGGAATACAAAGCAGAGGATATATTTTGTCTTGGACAATCCTAGCCCTCCATTCTTGATGCTGTGATCAAGCCGTCCATTTGCCCTTTTGCTCTGCCCGATGCTCTGCCCTCAGTCTTGAGCCTTGTGCACAATTCA
>JAOWBR010186462.1:0-10377 GCA_028571145.1 Dionaea muscipula | reverse complement strand
TTGCTACCAGTTAGCTTTGCCGCAGGTTCCCGAGTAACTCGTCTCCGTGCGTTATCCTTGACACTCGGAGACATTAACCTGAGCCGCCCCCCAGTCGCGCCCAAACGACAGCGGTCGGGGCTCGATTCACACTTCCTTGGAGTTTTTCTTGTACAAAATGACAATCAACCTCAATCTGTTTTTTTATACGTTCCCATGATTTATCTGCTGCAAGTTGGAAAGAAACAAGAACGACAAGGGAAGCAAGAGAAAGGAAAGGACCGAGTCAGCTAAGGAAAAAATGGGTACAACATCAGTTCAGATTCACTTACCAAGGAAGAAAGAACAAGAATATCAAAACAGGTAACAGAATATTTGATGAGAATAATTTCTAAAAAGATAATTAGATATATCTATTATTAGCTTTGCTAATGTAATTAAGAAGTATTATTATAAATGATGATTATAATAGCTTTAGGCTGATCATGCAAAAATAAAGAAGATTTCCTTCCAATCCCCTAACTGTCTGATCTCCTCTTCTAGTTTCCTCATCCCCTTTCTCTAATCCTCCTCCCCCTTCGTCTAATTTCCTTCAGCATCATTCCTCCTGCCAGCATCATTCCTCCTGCCACCACCTGCTCCCAATCCTAGGCTCGTAACAATTTGATATTAAAGACGACTTTCCTCGGACCTGGTGATAAAAATATCCTATTAGAATTTCTATTTAAAAAAAAAAAACATTTTCACCATGCCCAATTCTCAAACCAATGTCATGAGAGCTCTAGTCGAACAAAAGCTGGCCGCCATAAGTGAGCGATTGACCGAGTTGCTTAGTGACAACTTCTACACTATGCCTGTTGAAGAATCGGATAATAGAATTCTCAGCGTCAATATTGTGAATGAGATTTATCCAATCACAACAGAAGTGCTTCATAAGGTATTTTCTCTGTATGGATCGATTGAGGGAATCTTTCGACATAAGAAACTTCTTGCTTTGGTATAATATTTTTGTTATGAAGATGCTAATCGTACCATAGAAGTTCTTGATGGAAGATTGATCTATGATGGGCGTTTGTCGAATGGATATTGACTTTATTAATATTCCATCATGGGTCGTTCATAACAATAAGGGTATAGAGGCCCCATCGATAATTGTACCTTCGGCCGTCACCCCATCAACACCGCACGGTCTCCCATCGGCCCATGAACTATCAGCTTATGAACCACCGACTCAATCTACTTTAGTCCCTCCACAACCTACTGTTTGTCCCTCGGATTCAAAGCTCAGTGGATTTCAGCCCAGTGGATTCAAGTATGCCATTCCGCACCTCGAAGTTGGATTTCTCCCCACAAACTTGTCTCAGCCCGGAGACCTTTTCCAGCATAGGTTCCTAATCAGCTATTTCAAAGCTAGTTGAAGTTGCTAATGATGGTAATGAATCTAAAATTAATATTGATTTAAGCATGGGCAGTTCGGATCTTGCCCAGAAGGCTGTCGCTGAAATGTTTAAGAGAGGGACAATTTCTAATGGGTTGTTTAATCTTACACTATTGATCACGTTTGATCTAGGTGGCCTGTATCAATCCACTTTGTCCTTGAGGACAAGGACAATCCCAAGGGGGAGGTATTGATACGTTCCCATGATTTATCAGCTGCAAGTTGAAAAGAAACAAGAACGATAAGGGAAGTAAGAGAAAGAAAAGGATCGAGTCAGCTAAGGAAATAAAGGGGTACAACATCAGTTCAGATTCATTTACCAAAGAAGAAAGAGTAAGAATACCAAAACGGGCAACAAAATATTGATGAGAATAATTTCTAAAAAGATAATTAGGTATATCTACTATTAGCTTTCCTAATATAATTATGAAGCATTATTATAAATGATGAATATAATAGTTTTAGGCTGATCATGCAGAAATAAAGAAGATTTCCTTCCAATCCCCTAACATTGTCTGATCTCCTCTTCAGTTTCCTCATCCCCTTCCTCTAATCCTCTTCCCCCTTCGTCTAATTTCCTCCAACATAGCTCCTCCTGTCACCATTCGTTCTCAATCTCAGGCTCGTAACAACTTTGTTCACTCATGAAAAACCGGATTGGAAGCAATGAGTATGACAGCCTGATTATCACACCATAGCTAAGCAGGTCTCAAAGCAGAATACTCTAACTCATCAAGCAACTGATGGAGATAGGTGACATCACTAGTTAAATGGGCTAGAGCACGATACTCAGATTCAGCATTCGATCTAGCAACAACAGACTGCTTCTTGCTCTTCGAAGGTTGCAGCCAACAAAGACACAATAGCCACTAATGGACTTCCGATCAGAGGGTGAGCCGGTCCAATCTGCATCAGATAAACCATCAATACACTTGTGACCATGATCACTATAGAGCAACCCTCGGCTAGGATGCCCCTTGACATATCGGAGAATATGCTCAGCTGCTTCCAGTGAGGAACCTGAGGATCAGACATAAACCGACTGACCACACTGACTGAGAAAGCAATATCAGAGTGAGTGATAGCAATATAGTTAAGCTTGCCTACCAAATGTCTGTATCTATCTGGATCATCCAGCACATCACCCTCTGCAGAAAAAAGTCTCATCCCCAAGAGCATCGGAGTGTCACTTGGCTTAGCATCAAGCATACCAATATCCCGTAGTAAGTCCAAAGCATACTTACGTTGGGACAAAAAAATCCCACGCTTACAGCGAGACACACCTCAATCCCCATGAAATACCTCAAAGATTCAAGGTCTTTGGTATGAAAATGATTCTGAAGGAATGTCTTCAAAGAAGCAATCCTTGTACTGTCACTACCGGTGATGACAATATCATCAGCATATACCACAAGAAAAATACATTCATCACTGGAATGCCGATAGAAAACTGAATGGTCTTTTACTGACCGTCGTAAACCAAAATCTAAGATCACAGAACTAAACCGTCCAAACCATACTCGAGGAGACCGCCGAAGTATATTGAACCCGATGGATTTAGGCACACTACTGCGGAGAATGGTGGGAATGTGGGTAAATGGTAAATGGGTTTTGGGTGGATTGGGGAAGAAGTTATGTGGGTTGGATGAAATTGGGGGTGAATAAATGGGTTTGGTAATGGATTTGGGGATATGACAACGATTGGGAGTTAAACTCAATCAAATCGGAACTGGGTGTTTGATTTATGAGAATGAGGAATCTAATCAACTTAATCTGGATTCATCAACGGGTAACTAAAATCAGAGGAACAATCGAAGGAGCTAGTCTCGACTTCAAGGTTCCCCAATGGAACCTAATTTGATCCTTTGCAATATCAGATTATTGATAAATTTGGCAAAAAGATCCTTAACTATTACATCCAAGGCCTATTTATAGGCTACAATAAAGAAATAAAGAAAATAAAAATGGGGCTCAATCGTACAGAGAATAATCAGAAAATCACAATAAATTCTAACAAATTTTAACACGTGGCCAGAGGTCCCAAGAATTAGAATATTCTGTTTGTGAGTGTTGATGCGTCTGGTTGGAAGGGAAACATAGACGCCTCTATGGTGCACTGCTGCTATTCTGTCATGCACCCATCTAGGAATGGAAAAGAGGGAAGTGCCGTCTACGTAGGGGAATGAGCAAGTGCCGTCTTCGTTATTTGGTGGGCCTAGTTGCCAACTAAGCTCTAGGGTGAACTACCATCTATGAAGGGAGCCAGGAAGTCCCGTTTGAGCTTAGGTGCCGTCTGCGCTCAACCATCATCGCCGAGCCATCTATGTTATTCGAGAAGGAGTCGCCGTCTGGGTCATATACCGGTAGCTAGACAGTTCCATTGTCTAGGTTATTACAACTCCCCCCCCCCCCCCTTCAATTGTTCCTTGTCCTCAAGGAACGAAGTTGGGAAATTGCTTCAAAATGAAGGCTTCATCCTCCCAAGTGGCCGACTTCAGGGCTAAGTTGGACCACTTAATAAGTAACTGATCTACCTCTCTTTTCTTTCTCAGAATTGTCCTTCTGTCTAAAACAGCGATTGGTTCTACCACCAGCTAACCGTTTGACCCGACAGCTGGAGGTAATGGTGAGGGCATTGAAGCTTCTCCAAAACTTTTCTTAAGTAACGAAACATGGAAAGTCGGGTGCTCCAAAAAACCATATGGAAATCTTAGACGGTAGGCAATTGGTAAAATCTTTTCCTGGACGGGGAAATGACCAAAGTATGGAGGAGACAATTTGAGATTCTTCCATAAAACAACACTGGATTGCCTATATGGGTGCAACTTGAGGTACACCATATCACCGACTCCAAACTCTTTCTCCATCCTCTGTGCCATGTACTTCTCGTTCCGTTCTTGTGCTAACTTCAAATTAGCCTTAAGCTGCTCTGCCAACTTCTTTCGCTCCTCCATCAGTTCTTGTAAGACACGATTGGGATCTTCACCGTCTCCAATCCCAATTGAGACGGTTCATTACCATACAAAGCCTGAAACAGTGACATTTTGAGACCACTATGGAAGTGAGTATTGAACCACCATTCAGCCATCACCAAGTATTTAACCCATTTCTTCGAAGCCGAAGAGGTCATATATCTTAAGTAATCATCCAGACACCTATTAACCCTCTCCGTCTGTCCGTGTAATTGAGGGTGGTAGGTGAGGCATAGTTTGGTACCGATTAGCCTAAACAACTCCTGTCAAAAGGTTAAAGTGAAGATTTTGTCTTTATCTCACACAATGAACATAGGGAACCCGTGTAGCTTGAAGATATTCTCAAAGAAAACTTGGGCAATGTGACCAACAGTGTACGGGTGCTTGAAATGAAGTGAGAAAATTTTGTGAATCGATATGCAAGTCTACCTTTTTGAGTTTGGCAACCCCTTAATGAAGTCCATGGAAATATGCTCCCAAGAAGACTCGGGTATAAGCAAAGATTGAAGAAGTCCCGGAAAACTGATGTGGTCCGCCTTATATTCCTGACAAACAATGCACTCTTTGATGAACTCACCCATGTGTTGTTTCATAGACGACCTAAAGAATAAAGCCTTGATACGATATAGTGTAGCACTAATGCCCGAATGACCACCCTCCGAGGAATCGTGGAGTGCAGTGATAATTTGCTCCCTCAAGGTACCGGCTTCACTAATGTAAATCCTTCCCTTCTTTCTCGGAATTCCACCTTGCATCGTGTAGGGCAGACGGTTGTCTGGGTTAATGAGAGTAGTAGCCAATTGTCCCTTAGCATAGTCATCATCATCATAAAACTTCTCCACCTCTTTTATCTAAGAAGGGATGCAGACGACGATAGCATGGCAGCCGTCCTCGTACCGTCTAGATAGGGCATCTGTCACCATATTTTCAGCTCCTTTTTTGTACTCAATCCCATAGTCAAGGCCTAATAGCTTGAACGTTCCCTTCATTTGCACACAAGAGGTTAACTTCTGTTCAATAAAAACTTTAGAGACTGATGGTCTGTCCTGATAATGAACCGCCTCCCAAACAAGTAATACTTCTATTTCTGCACTGTCGTGAGGAGAGTTAAGAACTCCTCATAAGTACTCAATCCAGTATTTCTTGGGCCAAGCTGCTTACTTAAAAAGGTAATGGGTCTCTCATTTTGCATGAGGACAACGCTAATTTTACTACCACTTGCTTCACATTCAACAACAAATGACAGGTTGAAGTTAGGCAAAGCCAGGATTGGAGTCAAACTCATCGCCGTCTTCAGTTGTTCAAAGGCAACAGACGCGTCCACCGTCCATATGAAAGCACCCTTCTTCAACAATGCTGTCAGTGATTTGCTGATGATGTCGTAGCTCTTGATAAACTTTCGATAATATCCCATGAGCCCCAAGAAGCCCCTCAAAGACTTAAGAGTCTTCGGCATTGGCCAATCAATCATAGCTTGAATCTTGCTCGGGTCTATAGCTACCCCGTCTTCAGAGATGATATGGTCAAAGATAGTCAATCTTCTTCTGGGCAAAGCTGCACTTGCTCCTCTTGGCATATAGACAACTACCTTTTAATATATAAAAAACAACTTGTAAATGTAATACATAATCATCTAACCGTCTACTATACACCAATATATCATCAAAAAATATCAAAACAAACTTTCGAAGAAATGAAGAAAGTACATCATTCATTAAAACTTGGAAAGTAGCAGGCGTATTGGTAAGTTAAATTCTTAGTGCTCATGGTGAGTATGGAAAGCAGTCTTCGGTATGTCCTCAGAGGTCATCCGGATTTGGTGATAACCAGCCCTCGAAGATCAATCTTCAACAACCATGAAGCTCCATGTAGCTCATCAAGCAAGTCATCTATCACCGGTATTGAAAATTTGTCCTTCATGGTATTGAGTCTATTGACATTAAGCTGTCTGTAGTCAATGCAAAATCTTCAGCTATCGTTTTTCTTCTTCACAAACAAGACAAGCGAGGCAAATGGGTTGTGAGAGGGTTAGATGAGGGAACCGTCTAACATCTCCTTAACTTGTTTCTCCACTTTCGTCTTCTGAAAATGGACAAATCTATATGGACGGAGGTTAATGGGTTTTGAGTTTGGCAGAAGGGGTATGGAATGGTTTAAAGCTCTTTGGGGGATAAGGTAGACGGTTCTTGAAAAACGTCTTCATAGTTGTCAAGTAATGAGGTTATAACCTCAGGTACTCTTTCCACTGTCTACCCATCCCCCACCGTCTTCGTCACTTCCATGACATAAAGCTGGCACAGCATAGCTATAAACGTGGTGTTGATATCCTTGGATTTCCTTTCCATTTCTTTACGCACGAGGAACCAGAGGAGACATGGCCAGTTAGTTATCGATGATGCCGAAGAACCGATTCCAAAGTTGTGTCGTGACCCAGCTAGAGGCAAGGAAATGAGATCCGAAGGTGACGAAGGATCGATGTGGTCCCTTGGATCTGGGCCAAGTCACGTACGTCAAGTCCCCATGAACGAACACATTCTTCACATCCAACTAATGCAAAGGCCCATGGCAGGAGGCAACTAGAGAAATCAGAAGACGAACAGAGGCTATCTTGGCGACATGAGAGAATGTGTCAGTGTAATCAATACTATATACCCGAGTATATCCTTTGGCCACTAGGAAGGCCTTAAGACGAGCAACAGAACCATCCAAATTCACCTTCAAAGCAAAGACCCATTTACAACCAATAGCCTTCTTCCCAGGAGGCAAAGGAACAAGATCCCAAGTTCGATTAGCCTTAAGGGCCTCCATCTCCTCAGACATTGCCTGCTTCCACCCCGGGGAAGATAGAGCCTCAGAAAATGATTTAGAAACAGTAACAAAGTCCAAAGCAGAGATAAATGTCTGCAAGGAAGGAGAAACACCATCGTATGAGATATGAGCAGAAAGAGGATATATAGCACAACTCCTCTGGCCCTTCCGTAGGGCAATAGGAACATCATGATCGGCGAAAGAAGCGGGTGACAAAGAATCCAATGATGAGGACAGAGGGTCGACGGGGATCGGCTCAAGAGCAACAACGGGAGGCGTAGTAGCATCTGCGGAACTCCAAGAAATCACAGGGTGATGGCCGCTAATATAAACCTGGAGAGGCAGAGGAGCCAACGGACCAGATGAAAGAGCTGGTGGAGGAGTTGGTGGGGAAACTGGTGCAACCGGAACTAACTCATAGACAAGAATATCATCCACGGACAAAGACTCTGATGGTGACCCAGGTGAGGAAGAGGAAGAAGCGAAAGGCGTAGCCTCATTAAAGACAACATCGACAGAGATATAGAAATGCCATAAATCAGGAGAGTAGCCTAAAAAGATGCATTGTAGAGACCTAGGATCAAGCTTCGTAAGGCCGAGCTGAATGTCCCGTACATAACATCTACACCCGAAGAGTCGCAAGGGCAATGGATGCAGAGGCTTATGATGGAAGAATACTCGGTAGGGAATCTCCCCCTGAAGAAAAACAGACGACGACATCCGATTTATCAAAATCACAAAAGTTAATACCGCTTCACACCAAAATATCTTAGACACCCCAGTTTAAAATATAAGTGCGCAAGTGACCTCCAACAAATGACGATTCTTGCGCTCCGTATCCCCATTCTGAGAGGGTGTGATGAATAATACTGTGTTGAGTCATGAAAGCAGAGTAAACTGAGAGGAGAAGTACTCACGAGCATTATCACTTCGAAGCATACAGATAGGAATAAAGAACTGTGTATGAATCTCGACATAGAAGACGGAGTAGACGGAAAACAACTCATCACAAGACCGCAACAAGTATTGCCAAGTCATACGGGGATAATTATTTACAAAGGTCACAAAATAGTGGAAGCCTGCACGAAATTTGACCGAACACGACCTCCAGATATTAGAATGCACTAGCTTAAAAGGAGCAGAAGCTCGTGTATCACTCTAAGGCAGATACGTGGCTCTATGATGCTTAGCAGACTGGCAAGACTTGCAAAACAATTGGGACATGAACCAAGCCTCGGGGCACAATCTCTTGAGACTAGAAAGAGACGGATGACCGAGACGATTATGAAGATCAACAATAGTGGAGGAAACCCCTCAACAAGCCAAACGGGAGGAATCAACGTCCAATACATAAAGTCAGCTCGAGGCATAACGACCTTAACCAAGAGATTTGCCCGTCGAAAGATCCTAAAACTCATAAGAATCAGCAAGGAAGACAACCTGACAATGATAAGTCTGGGCCAATGCAGTGACTGATAACAGATTAAAGGAGAAGATAGACAAATAAAGAACAGACGAAATGGTCAAGGCAGGGGTAAGAGAGATGGTCCTCACTCCTCGAACCGGTACAAAAGAGCCATCAACGACTCGGACATCAGGATAAGAAGAGATAGAGGAGTACTCCCGCAGCAGACTGAGAGTGTCAGTCATATGATTTGACCCCCAGAGTCAATGATCCGATTTCTGAGAGAAGCAAGCATATATGCGACGAAATGAACTGATGGAGCTGATGGAGGTGACTGAACACAGATGGCCGATAAAGGATCATGCTGAATCGGGTCCATCCCACATGTAACTAGAGGAGGGTGACCATATAACTCCCAACATCGGCGGCGTACATGGCCCATACGACCACAATGCCAACAGATAATGCAACTATGAGTGCCTCGGCCGCTGTTCGAGGAAGGCATCTCTGAAATCCAGAAGAGGAAATCAAATTAGTGTCGGTAGCGAAGGCAACTCAGGGGATCGGAGTCCATGAGTAGCAAGATCATAATCAAGCTTATGGACAACAAACTCAACATCAAAAAGCCACAAAGACTATCGAAGCATACTGCCTTTGAGAATGACAACCACAAAAAACCATCAACATAGACAAGGGAGTGACAAGCACAAGAGACCTGGATAAGCTGATGGACAGCAAGCTCATAAGCAAGGAACTACAAGAACTATCTAAGCCCAAAACAGATGGAAATAGCGAGAATCAGGAGAGGCCGTAGGAGAAGAAAATGACCAGGACGAAATGAAGAACATGTTGCCTTCGGAGGGTGGCGGAACGACGGCACGTGGCGCGTGTGGAGGCACGTGAGGCCCACACGTAGATGCTTGCGGAGGCACGTGGAGGCGCGTGAGAAGGAGAATCGTCGGCCGGTCAAAATGGAATGTAGATCTGAGGGAGCTTTAACATCTTATGACGTCAAACCATGAAAAAACATGGTCGACAGTGGTGTTCGGCACTAGGTGCCACCATGGGAAGGAGAGGAAGGTGTTGCCGCCGTCCAGGGTGGTTGTCGGAGACTGGGACCTACTCCTCTAGGCTTTGGCGGCGGCGATGACTCTGGGTATTGACCGGAAAAAGCTGGGAATGGTTGGCTTAGGTGGTGGCTAGGGTTGGTAGCCCAGCATTTCCTCCTGGAGCTCTGATACCATGTTAAAAGAGTTAATGGGAAAGCTTGTTCTCATTCATTGACAAAAAGGGTTAATATACTATAAGTATCAAATACCTAAAATATCCCTAATGGGTCAAGACTCATAAGAGTATTCTTGATTGTTATATCTATTAAGTCTTCTATATAGACTTCTAATGTATCACATGAAATGTAATATGAGGATTTTCTTACTGATTGCAACAACGTGAGTGAAGACCACTCGAGCATCTTGGCTCTAATACCATGTAAAAAATCAACTCTACTAAAAGCTCAGACTGCGTTTGGTTTACTGCGTTTTCTGTTTTCTGTGTTTTCTGTTTTGCAGAAAACAGAAAACGCATTTGGTTTGAATTTTTTGTTTTCTGTTTTCTAAAAACAGAAAACAATTTTTAATTTAAAATCTTCAAAATGCAGAAAACGACAAAAAAATATTTTGTGTGTTTTCGGCAGAAATTCTCAAAACATCAAAAATATGGAAAACGATCAAGGTTTGACAAATTATAAATTATAAATTACAAATTATAAATTATAA
>JAOWBR010186460.1:7395-29452 GCA_028571145.1 Dionaea muscipula | reverse complement strand
GTCGCGCTAGCCGGCCGTCGATGGGCTTCTCGCCGGCGCTCAGGGAGAGCAGCAACAAGGGGAATCGGGAAAGGGAAGGGAATAAGAAGAAAGAGAAAGAAAAGAAAAAGAAAAGAAAAGGAGAGAGAAAGAATAAGTGGGTAGGGGGAGAAAAATCATCTAGGGTTTTAAAGCCATTGGGAAAAATTTGTACCTTTAAAATGGGTCCAAGAAAATATAATGGGCTCAATAGCACCAAGTGGCTTAAAACCAAAGCCAAAACATAAATAATCCACCCACTCTTCCACTAGGACAAATCGGTTTATAAAAAAAATCCGGTTCGTAAAAAGAGAGGGAAAAACCCGGTTAAAATAAATAAATAAAATAAAATAAAATGAAATGAAAGTGGGTTATTACAATATATTACCCCATGAACTTCACCGGAATTTAAGTCTTATGAGAAATTTGAAGTTTTGATTCTGTCCTGCTGCTTTATTTGAATATTGTGCTGAAGTCTTGTCTTTTCCAGGTATGAGTTGATAAAGATCAACAATCACAGTGGACTGTCATTGAGCATTGTGCAATTGTTCTCAAGACAAGTATATCAGATCTTACTTGGAAATGAGTTAATTATGATTTATTCTTCCTTTGTTTATATGAAACTGCTTCTTACTCCGGTTAATTGACCATCTTGGCATTTCCATACACAATAGATCTTGTGTGGGTTGGTGCTGATGAAAGATGCTGGTATTATTCATTGTGATCTGAAGCCAGAAAACATTCTTCTATGCACAAGGTAAGATGTTCCTAGTGACCCCTAAAGAGTGTTTTTCAGTGATAGTTTCCAGCTGAAGGCTGCAATATCTTGAAATTGACAGTGTGAAACCGGAGGTTAAAATTATCGATTTTGGATCTGCATGCATAGAGGAGCGGACAATTTACTCTTACATTCAGGTCCATGCCTATGCTATATTCAAGGCAGTAAATATTCGGATTCATTGCTGAGCAATATCTCATTCTTCAAGTTATTTGTCTGTTGCAGAGCCGTTACTACAGATCTCCCGAAGTCGTTCTTGGTTATCAGTATCCTCAATAATGGAGCAGAAGTGCCTGTTATTTGATCTCATTTTCCTATAGATAATCCAGTAACATATTCTACTCAAATAATTCTGGTAACATATCCTCCTGGAGGGAGGGGAGGGTGGTATTATGGATTTTGTCTTATTCCTAGATGCATGACACTGGGTGCAGTTGGCTCCTATTTAAGTCTCAAGGTGGTTATGATATTTATTTATGAGGATGTATTTCATTTGGTTAAGAAATTTGAAGTCTTAAACCTGATGGGATCGTGAGTATGGGGACCGATTATATGTTTATAAGCACAGGTGGCCCACTAGTTTTCCATTGATGGCATAGGCCAACAGGAGTGAGTGGTGTAATGTGATGGTGGTGACTGTTGGATTCGATGTGCCTGACATTTCTCATGACTCATGAGCACTCAGTAGAACTTTATGTTCCTTAATCAAATGTGCATGTTAGCCTGTTAGGTAGTCGATAGCTAGCGCACTATATTTGTCGGATCTATCCATGTGTCTTGTGGATACGTGCGGTCGATCTCACGTAGTGGGAAGAGGTCGTGTCGTCGTCGTCATCATAGTCGTTGTTTAGGTTTCACCAGGACATCAAGAATTTATATATCCTGCTCAAGTTCATTGGTAGTTCTGCTTAAGGTGACAAAAAGCAGCTTGTTTTTTCAAACTGACTGTTTACAATAATGGTTAATCGTTAGAAGTTTGTTGTAGCTTACTGCATTGTTCTTCAAAATGCGCCGAAGATATATACTAGGTTAGTGTCTATTTTGGAACCCTTTAGTGCAAATGATTTATAGTCTAATATACTTTCGACTTTAATAGGGAAAGGGGCAAATTGTTGCATAGTTAAGAAGTAATATAATTAAAACAAAACAAATTAAGCCTTCCCTGTCATTGACATGGCTACACGAGTTCTTTAATATCATTCTCTTTTCCTTGCTCTTGTTGTGGTAGGTCTTGCTTTCATTCAGGCTTGTCTTTGACTCTCACCTGGTACACCTCCTTATTGGTGTATAAATTTATCTTCCTCGCATATTGAGCCATATTCAAGTTTGCCTAATTCAATCGGCTTGGCTAGAGCTATTGGTTCATTTCAAAGATTGTTGGGAAGTAAAGCACAATCAAGCCTGCGATATAATAAAAGCATTTAAACTTTCTTTCCCCCTTTTGATTCTAGTTGCATGAAGTTAATCATCTAATTGTTCATGGAATATCTGAGAACGGTTTGTCATTTCTTGGAGCTGTAACATTAAGAATATAACTTTTATAGTATTGAACAGTTAGTCCTCTTTATTCCTGTTTGTCATCCTGCAGACCTGTACCTTAACCTCATTTTCCAGGTACTCTACTGCCATTGACATGTGGTCATTTGGATGTATAGTTGCTGAATTGTTTTTAGGTCTGCCTTTGTTCCCAGGAGCATCAGAGTTCGATCTTCTGACAAGGATGATACGAATACTTGGGTATGCCTTTTTTCTGTCTAAGAAGTGTCATGTGTAATTCCAATATGTTCTGCAACATTTTTCTAGGCATGACCTTAGCTTTATTGCTGTGTATGGTGGGTGAGTATTATATGCATCTTGGAGGGTGTACTTCTTGTTATTTGTCAATTAACAAACACCAATCTTCTTGCCCTCTCGCTGTGGGGAAAAGGGGTGGCAGGGACAGCTACATTCGAACAGTAATGAAAGTTTCTTCGCTATCATAGGAATTCGTTCCAGGCATTCGAAGAAATTCTCTACCGAACCAAAAGAAAGCAGAAAAGTGCTCCATTTTGAACTTTGGTCTAACAGATGCACACATATTCACTCAGGATTAAAATATCTTATGCATGGTGCGAATTTCCAGACATGGAAGGGGAAGATGGAGGACTTACTCTGAGTGAAGCAGTTTTACTTCCCTGTCTTTTCGGAGAAGCCAGCAGCGAAGTCTGAGGAGGATTGGAAGAATTTGCATCGTCAAGTTTGTGGCTAAATCAGGCAATGGGTTGATGATAATGTGCTCAATCATATTTGTGACATAGCGGATGCAAAGGAGCTTTGGAGCAAACTAGAGGAGTTGTATGTCAGGAAGACAGGGAACAACAAGACTTACTTGATCAAGTAGCTTATGTCCCTCAGGTATGAGGACGATTCTCCCATCACCGATCACCTTAATACATTCCAAGGTATACTTAAATCAATTGAGTGGAATGGGGATAAAGTTTGAAGATAATGTTCAGGGTCTTGTTCTGTTTGGCACTTTACCTGTCTCGTGGGAGACGTTTAAGGTGTCTGTTTCCAACTCTGCTTCGAATGATGCTTTGACCATGGCTATGGCCAAGACGGGGCTTTTGAATGAGGAGCTTAGACGGAGGGCTCAAGGTTCCTCTTCAAAGACTGAGCTGACGGTCATCGAGTCCAGGGGAATAAGTGCATCTAAAGGCCATCCGGGTAGAGACGGGTCCAGAGCAAGAGCAGATACAATGCCTCTTTTTCAAAAACGGTGGAGTGCTTTTATTGCCACAAGAAAGGTCATTTCAAGAGAAATTGCAAGAAGTGGCTGGTTCAGAAGAAGACTCGGACGGTAGGAGAGAGAGAGAGCCTAGACGGGAGGATCAGGCTAATGCTGCTGCTGACAAGTCTAGTTCCGTAGAGGGAGATGCGTTCTTTCCCATCATGGAAGACGGTGATCAAGTATGCCTAGTTGGTGCAGAGGCTAAGTGGATAGTTGACAGTGGTGTAACTATTCATGCCACTCCCAGACGAGAGTTATTCTCTACTTACACACCTGGTGACTGTGGTGTTGTAAGGATGGGCAACACAGGTGTTGCGTCTGCCATTGGTTATGGAGATGTCTGCTTAGAGACGAAGCAAGGATGACAGCTTATTCTGAAGAATGTGAAGCACATCCAGGATATGAGGATGAACTTATTTTCTGTGAGCCGTCTGGATAATGAGGGCTACACCAGCGTCTTCAGAACGGGAGATGGAAGCTCACGAAGGGATCCATGGTGGTAGCTAAGGGAGATCAGGTATCGTCCCTTTATATTTTGCAATCCGAGTATGTAACTAGTTTTGTTAATACCATGGAAGATGAAGCTACCACGGATTTATGGCATCGCCGTCTGGCCCATATGAGTGAGAAGGGCATGGTTGTTCTAGCCAAAAAAGGTTTGCTACCCGGGTTAAAGACGGTGAGTTTTAGACGGTGCGAGCACTGCCTGTAGGGGAAGCAGACGTGAGTTGCATTTAAAAACTAGTCGTCGTCTAAGAGGAGAACTGAAGTTCTTGAGCTTGTGCATATTGATGTCTGTGGGTCAATGCCGATAAGATCACTCGGTGGGGCAAGCTACTTTGTGTTCTTCATTGATGATCACTCAAAGAAGAGATGCGTGTATCTACTGAGGACCAAGGATCAAGTAGCTGGAATCTTCAAGAAGTTTCATGCTCTGGTGGAGAGATAGATGGGGAAGAAGCTCAAGATGGTCAGGTCTGATAATAGGGGAGAGTTCATTGGTGAGTTTGATGACTATTGCAGGAAGTAAGGCATTCGACATCAAAAGACTTCACCAAAGACCCCACAACTGAACAAGATTGTGGAAAGGATGAACCAGACGCTGATGGAGAGGGTAAGATGTCTACTTTCTCAAGCTAATTTGCCAAAGACTTTATGGGGTGAAGCCTTAGCATCAGTCATTTATGTGTTGAATTTGTCTCCTTGCATCCTTTTAGGTCTAGACGTGCCTGAATATGTCTGGTCTGGTAAACTACCATATGACAATTTATATAGTTTTGGTAGCACTGTCTACGTTCATGTACTCGAAGACGAGCGTTCTAAGCTCGATCTTAAATTAATGAAATGTGTATTTTTTGGGTATGGGTTGGATGAGTTTGGTTATTGACTCTATGATCGAGTGGGGCATAAGATCATCTGGAGTAGAGATGTGATCATTGTCAAACGAATGCGGAACCAGAACTGCATACGGGGGAAAAAGAGGCTGATATGCCTCAGACGGTGAATGAACCTATGTCTTTGGAGCCGTTGAATCAGGCGGAGGAGCCAGTGTTGTCGTCCAACTCCCAACCTAAGATAGGAACAAAACAAGTACCGTCTATGCAGAAGGAATCGTCTACGCCAGTGGTATCCAGAAGGTCCGGACGTGTACGAATAACCCCCAGACGGTACCCAGAATCAGAGTATGTATTGACTACTGATGAGGGGGAGCCCATGTCCTATTAGGAAGCACTTGAAGATGCTGATAAAGGTAAATAGCTTGAAGCCATGGATGATAAGATGAGATCTCTCATTGACAATAACACCTTTGAACTTGTTGAGTGACCCAAGGAAAGGAAGGCTCTGAAAAACAAATGGGTGTATCATATAAAGACAGGTGAGTTGGATGGTAATCCAAGGTATAAGGCCCATCTGGTTGTGAAGGGTTTCTCACAAAAGAAGGGGATAGATTTTGAAGAAATCTTTTCTCTAGTTGTGAAAATATCCTCAATTCGAGTGGTCCTAGAACTAGCTGTAAGTCTGGATCTCGAAGTTGAGCAAATGGACGTGAAGATCATATTTCTAAATGAGGATTTAGAGGAAGAGATTTTCATGGAACAACCCGAGAGGTTTGTAGAGAAAGGTATTGAGAACCTTGTTTGTCGTCTAAGGAAAAGTCTGTATGGGCTGAAGCAAGCACTGAGAGAGTGGTATAAAAAGTTTGAATCTGCCATGTTTAAGCAGGGGTATACCAAGACAACGTCTGATCATTGTGTTTTTATCAGACGGTTCTTAGAAGATGATTTTATCATCTTGCTTCTCTACGTTGATGATATGTTGATCGTAGGGAAGAATGTTGCAAGGATTGAGAAGCTGAAGAAGGGGCTGAGCTTGTTCTTTGAGATGAAAGGTATGGGTCCAACCAAGAAATTTCTCTGTTTTCAAATTGCACGAGATAGACATTAGAGGAAGCTTCTTGTTACTCAGGAGAAGTACATTAAGAAGGTACTCAGACGGTTTGGTATGAAAAATGCTAAGACGGTGAGCACATCGTTGGCTAATCATTTTTCATTGAATCATTCACAGTCTCCGCAAATGGTAGAGGAGATGAAGAAGATGAGTGGGATACTGTATGCTTCAGCAATTGGTAATATGATGTTTATGATGATTGCTACGCGGCCAAATATTGCTCATGCAGTTGGTGTGGTCAGTCGGTATATGTTTAACCCTGGAAAACAACACTGAGAAGCTGTGAAGTGGGTCTTTAAGTGTTTGAAGGGGACTTTTAGTTTGAGATTATGCTTTGGGGAGACGGGACCTGTGTTGACAGGTTATACAGACGCAGACATGGTTGGGGATATTGCTTTTAGAAAGTCAACGTCTAGTTTTATGATCACCTTTGCAGGGGGAGCAGTGGCCTGGCAGTCGTAACTTCAGAAATGTGTGACTTTGTTAACGATTGAGGCTGAGTTCATACTTGCGACTGAGGCATCAAAGGAACTATTTTGGATGAAGAAGTTCCTATTCGAGTTAGGGTTTGAACAGGGGAAGTATGTGTTGCATTGTGATAGTCAAAGTGCAATCCATCTTGCCAAGAATTTATCATTCCACTGTAGGTCGAAGCATATAGACATGAGATATCATTGGATACAGGATGCTTTGGCTGAGAAACAGTTTGAGCTTGAGAAGATTCACACGGATGTGAATGGTGCTGATATGTTGACAAAGGTTTTAACTTCGGAGAAGGGTTGACTACATTTACTTGTCATAAGTGAAAAGAGGGAGTTTTATTGAGGTTTTCAGCTTATGTCAAGATCCCGTCTGGGTGGTCAGACGGAGGTACCGACTAGTAGTCAGTCGGCGTCTGTGTTGTTCTTCTGAGATAAGACGAAGGTCTGCTGATGCTTTAATCAGACGGGGTCACGTCTAGTTTGACAGTCAGTCGGTGACTGGCCAAGTTCAGTGTTAGACAGAGGATGTCATTAGTGATACCAGACGGGTCCTAGCCTAGATTTGAGGTTAGACGTGGGCTTGCCAATTCAACACTCAGACGGTGATAAGTCAGTCGGGAGCACCGTCTATGTCTGTGCCTTTAGTTGTAGTTTCGACTTGTTGTAAGTAGCACGTATATGTGATCCCCATTTTTGTAACTGTCTCTTGTGGCAGTGACATGTGTTGTGGTCCCCTCCCCTAGCTAGCTTATTTAGTATAAATAGATAGGATTCAGTTGAGAGTGTGATCTCTCTTAGATTGTATCTTGTATACATGGAGTTTCTGGCTTACTATCCAAGTTTCTTTGTTTTCTCCATTGTTGTGAGCAAAGACAGAGGTTGCGAAGAGATTACTCCGATCTCTCTTGATTTGATCTCCAATTCTCGTGTGATTTGTTGATTTGCTCTACTTCATTGATAGTGTGTTGTATGGATCTTTGAGAAGACCATTTCCACCGGCGATCGTGATTGTATCCCCGTGGTCCGATTTTCTCGACAATGCATTCATTGTCCTCCTTGGGGCAGCTCATCCATTTTGATCACAGTGCATGTTGAAATGGGTCTCTCTTTTGGGCTTGGCCACCCAAGAGGCGAAGGGGAGTGCTTGTAAAGAGCGTTATAATTTACTTCTGACGTTAAAAGTGTGCTTGGGATACAACAGAAGTTTTAAGCTATGTTATCTAATTATAAAGTCGAACGAGTGTGAATCAGAATAGGTAGAAATGTCAAAAGAAAATTCAATTGACTTTTGTGAGATAAGTTTGATCTCAAGGTAGAGTTGATTCTTTTGGCATGGTATTAGGGAGTATGGCCTAACTTTCATGGCTCGGCATCCTCCTACCATTCGTAAATGTAATAACATTCTGCACATGATGACAGGACATGTGCAAAGTCTAAGCTTCAAGCCATTTCGTGAATCTTCTAATATAAGCTTGAGCTCTTCTCTTGGTAGAGTTGGTTCTTCAACAACCTAAACTCACTTGATATGACAAAATGTTTTTTTTTTTTTTTTATTTCATTCTTATTCAAAAACCATGCCCAGTTAATTCACAGGTTTTTTGGTTGATGCTGAGTTTCTTCATTGCTAACTGACTTGTAGAACTTCTCTTTCTCTCGCTTCAGTTTATTTTCTTGTGGCTTCCATGAAGTCTCAGTTTGGCTTCATGTCTTCTGGATTTCTGACTTCTCCTGTTCCTTGCTTTGTTCTCAATTAATGGTTAGAAAACAAGGGCGAACAGATTCTCTTGGGATATTGAAATCCATGGAGGCAGAAATTGTAAAACATCTCATTAACAATAGTCTTACTGTATGATAGGCCAATAGTCAATCAGCTGAAATAAATAACTCCATCCAATATATGTTCACAAAATTACCCAAAACAAAAAGAAGAGGAGTGCAGAAAGGGTACTTTTGTCATGCTGAAGAAGAATACTGTTATGAAGTATATCCTCAATAATAATTGGAAACTTTCATAAGGTGGCAATTGCTTCCCAAATATTTATCAATTTAGTTTTTCCTATTGTTGCAATTTAAGTTGAATTCCATAAGATTGGAGTACTATGAAATTATGTTAACATGTCTGACATGTCGTGCCTTACCTTTTGGAGAAACGGCTATGTCCCAGGGCAATGCCACAGGTTGGTGGCCATATTCGTGTCCATGCTTCTTCGATGATTGAATAGTGTCTGAATTTCATTTTGTTTTATCTGTACTCCATTAAATTCCTTTTTTTTTTCCTTGCATGTTACTGACTTTGTAAAATTTTGTGTTTGGAGATTATTCACTGTGCGACATGAGTTTAATAGAGGAAATGAGAATTAAACCAAAGAGAATCTAGTTAGCTGTCTATTTTTTGGTGCTGCGAAAACACCATATAACTGACAACTGCTTTAGAACTTTACATCTACTTTGCATTCTCATTATCTTTATGTCAAGAGATTTTCTTGCTGCAGCTGATTTATATATGTACGTAGAAAGTAATTTGCTTCACAAGGATATGAGAAGTTCTAGTTCCATTTTTATTTTTGGATGAATATAAATTTATCCCAGTAAAGCACCCCTCCCCCCGTGCAGGGGAAAAAAAAGAAAAATATGGTAAACTATGTTTTAGAACACTGCTAGGCAGGAAGGAAAAAAGAGTTGATTGTTTCTTCATGTCATATATCTTCTTATGACGCTTCAAATGCTTTGACCTTATACTTAATATTTCTTATGGATATTGCAGGGTACAACCCCCTGACTATGTACTTAAGGATGCAAAAAACACTGGTAAGTTCTTCAAGTATACTGGGAGTATTCGACAGATAGATGCTGGAGATGTTTCGACAGGAGTCAGAAGTGCATACCAGGCATTAACTGAAATAGAATATGAGGCTGTGAGTATCTGTACTGTAGATATTGGGGTCAGCTGTTGTAATTAGATGGAAATTCTGAATCCATTGTCTGAAATTCACTTTTTATTTTTCTAAGCCGATGCAGCATCCTGCATTTCTACTTAACATTTATTCACATAATTCTGCACCATGACTTATCGTAATATTTCATGCTTGATTGTCCTATGTCAACTGTTTGACTGGTTGCTTTCCTGTGGTCCTTTGATTTACTTTATTCAGAGGGAGAAGAAAAAGCCAGTAATTGGGAAAGAGTACTTCCATTACATGAATCTGGACAGAATTATCAAAGACTATCCGTACCGGAAAAACATGTCTGAAGAGGACATAATCAAAGGTTGATTGCATATTGTTATTAGAGGCAGCATAGCTGCATGACAAATTCTTTTTTCACCACTCCTGAGATGTTGATCTTTGCTTGATTGTCAAATTGATACAGAAGGGAAAACTAGATTAGCACTTACTGATTTCTTGAAGGGGCTTGTTGAGCTTGATCCTGCTAAGCGGTGGTCGCCATTTCAGGTTCTTTGATGACCTACTGCGATGGCATTTTATGATATTCAGTCGCAATTTCCGGTTTGATGAGAAGTACAGGTTTTTGATGGTTGATGCATAGCTCTTTATTTGCAGGCAATGAAGCATCCGTTTGTGACAGGGGAGCCGTTCACATGTCCTTATAGACCTCCACCAGAGACTCCCCGTGTAGTAAGTAGATGTCTTCAATGATTGTCGAATTTGTTCTAGATGCTTTGATTAATGACCCTTGACTGTAAATGGTAATTGATGCCTTCAAGTTGTCTTCTTTCATACACATGATCCTTGTTCCGCTTCTAAACTTGGCAAAGTTCTGTAGCATGTTATATTGTACATATATTTCCTTTTGCCCAGAAGTGTAAAAATGATTCTCATGCTCAAAATTGTAACTTCAGCTCCGTGGCCACGCACTAATAATTGCTTTTCATTGTTTGCTGACATCAGTAATCTTCATGTGCTGGACTAATAAGTCATAACTTGAACAATCCACAATCTGCTTGTCATTGCTGCTAACATCAGCAATCTTCATGTGCTGGACAAAAAATGTGATGAAGTCTTATTATTTCAAGATACATATTCCACAGCAAGATGCAAATTATGAAACTTTTTAAAGGCTGTATCACCACTTCAGTTGATTGGATCATTTGTGTGATGCATGAACCTAAGAGTGTTGTACTGTTGGATATTTTAGTGTCACCCAAGCGCCTGCACACTGGCTCTGCCTGCACACAAACCGATCCACATTTATATGCATCCGTGTCATGAGAATGGCAGTAGGACACCAAATTTTTATAAGTTATTGTTCTTTAGATGTTCATGCTGTATTTGATTGTTTCTGTGACATCCTGTCTTCTAGCCTGTTGCACAACATTTTAAGGTGGACCATCATCCCGGTGGAGGCCATTGGTTTGCAGCTGGCCTTTCTCCTAATGTGAGCCTGGTGATCCTTCTTTGTAATCTCTGTTTCAGTGATCAGCTTGCTACACCTTCTATCATACTATATAATTTGAAAATTTTCCACCACTCTTGCAGGTTTCA
This sequence comes from Dionaea muscipula, assembly GCA_028571145.1. NCBI lineage: Eukaryota > Viridiplantae > Streptophyta > Magnoliopsida > Caryophyllales > Droseraceae > Dionaea > Dionaea muscipula. The sequence continues at coordinate 18,454 of JAOWBR010186460.1, read as the reverse complement.
GGAAGGAACAATGTGATTCATGTGAGTCCACATGTTCAGATATTGCCACATGCACATGGCAGTAGTTACGGAAGCTTAGGAAGCCATGGAAGTTTTAGTGATTATACTGGAGTTGGAAGCAGCTATGGAAGCTATGGAGAGAGTTTTAATGCATTTGCACACTTTTCTCCTATAGTTCCATCTGGTATTAATATTCATTTACAAAGTGGTCTGCCAATGGTTGGCGCTAGCCCTGATACAAGGCGAGCCATGATTCAACGCTCACAAGGGCTAGGTGTGAGTCCATCTGGAGGAAGCTTTGCACCATTGCCACTTGGCGCTAGCCCTTCACAGTTCACTCCTCCAAACTCTCTAAGTCAGATTTCTGGTTCTCCTGGACATTTTGGTCCAGCTTCACCAGCAAGGGGCAATTGCTTGGGGTCGCCCCTTGGAAAAGGAGCTGCAGTTAGTCCTTTCAGTAGGAGAAGAAATTGGGGACATTCTGGGAATATGCAGCCTCAAGAGGGCACATCATCTTCACATTGGCAAGAGTCATCTATTAATGGTTCTGCCTCCAGCCTGGGAGAGGGAAACTTCCAAGTGCATTCTGGTCCTCTTAATATGCCATCTAAGTCTGATGTACCTATCTGGAAGCAGCCCCAAGGAACGAGTGTAGTTGCCTCTGACTATTCTTCTCTGACAAGCATCCCGAATTCCATTCCACATGGTTCCTGTATGCCCTCCTCGCAAAGCAAGGGGACTATCAAAGATAGGCTTGATGTGGCGTTATCATTACCTGATCCTGCTGATTGGGACCCAAATTACAGGTAATCCATGCACAAGAGTGTTTGAACCAGGCGTGTTACAAGTTCATTCATCTTGATGTTGAAGTCCACACTTTCCCACCATTGGATGTATATGCAGTTTCACACTGGCTTTCTGGTTTTGTGGACCTCGAACTTCATAGAGGAGTCTTGGCTAGCACTTGAATTCATCAAACTGCTGGACCTAAAGGGGTATCGCTACCAGCTTGGTAGATAAAGCTGAGGATGCTAGCTCGAGTCTCCTCCTCCCTTTCCTTCAGTGTGTGCTCTTACACTAGTGAAAGAGAAGGAAAAAGAAAAAGAACTTGAGCAACAATTGATTCCTTTTTCTTGGATGCGTCATTCTGTTTTATTACACTTTACTTCACCAGCTGCATTCTCCTCACTGATGTGTGAGAAATACAGGATGTTACTAAAATTGAATTTTTGATGTGTTGACTTATTTGTAATTATAATTTTCCAATGATATGGCTGGCATTCTTGCTTTCTGCATCAATTTGAGCTATTCACTTGATGACCCCTGCTATAACCATCTATATTGCATTCTTATTCCAGTGAAGAATTGCTGCTGCAAGATGACAACCCCGATATTAGCTGTGTTGTGTCTCAGCTCAGTAATGGATTGCATATTAATCAACCTGCCGTGCCTTCAGATAAATTCATTGGATTTGGAACCTACAAGCATGATTTCAGCCCTAGTTCAAATAAAGTGGCCCAGAGGTACGCGCCAACTTTACTACAGATTTTTTGCTAAAGAGCATTCCATGTTTTAGGATGCAATCCCATGTGATGTCCACACGAGTGCCACCGTGCTAACCTTTGAAGAATTCCCTATAAAGAGTGATGCCTATTGTAACTTTGGCATGCCATATTATTGATCTTGTTTCATGGAATTTGGTATTTAATATTCAAAATGTGTAGCATTGGTTCTACTGAAAAAACCGGTAAGTAATATGTATGTGTCAAACATAGGTATCCTAATGACTATAATTTGTGTCGATCAAGGTGCTTTTTTGTTAAATTTTTACCCGATGATGGAAATCAGAATGACCAACCATTAGGTCTGAATTTTCACAGATTGTGGTAGATCTGATCTTGCATTGCTTATTCCTATTCTTCACTGCAATCCAGTACCACCTTTTTGCTACCTGTTCTGATGGCCAGGGATGGTGGTTTAGGGTTATGGTAGGTGAATGTTTATAAGCTAAAAGATGATGTGATGAAGAAAATGGACAGGTGATCGGAAGCTCCACATGAATTATTATGCCACAAGGTGCTTTTTTCCTAACTTTTTTTGGTTTATTTTTTGGGGCGGGGCTGCAGGGATGGGGGAGGGGGAAGGAGAGTTGTACCGGAGGACCAAGTTCTTACACTTGGATTAAATCTACAAAAAGTCAGTTGATCACAGACAACTCCAAAAGCGTAGACTTCCTCTATTTAGTTTGCTCCACCAATCAAGTTAATAAAATTGCTAACTATTTCAACTATTATTTCTCTTAGAATTAGGAAGCAGAATTAATTTTATTCAATTCCCTACACCACATGGATATTCTCAGGATTAAGCTTCATGTGGTATGTGCTGTAACATCCTTTCATTCCTTGATTGACGATGAAGTTAAACTTGAGTAAAGCTTGTCGTTTGAACAGCCTTCCCCACAATGGTCCTCTATTATCATCACTTGACTACTCCAGAATCTTTGTTTTCGTACCCTATTTTTGTTGATGAAATTAGCACCTCTAAGCTAGTTGGTCGTAGTCCTCTTCAATATGTCTACTTTCAGATAAATATACCACTTACTTCATTTCACTCAACTGCCTTTTAATTGCTTTAATTGACTTGTGTATGTGTCCTGTGGATAGATGTGGCTAACCTCACTTAGTGGAAGTGGTCGTGTAAATGATGATGGGATACGTTGGTAGTTAAAATTCATGACTATTCAACTCTAGGGGAATATTTGATAGGATTGTACCTAAGTATCTGATAATCGTATGCTCCAATTGAGGAAAAGAGCACCAAAGTCTCTAAAGCTGGCGTCATCATCTCAGCCAGCCATTGGCAAGTTAGACCTTGGAGACAGATCACTTTCGTGGTTTGTCGGGATAATCAAGAGCTCCTTTACATTGAGTCCACTTGGTCGATGTAATAGACCCAGAAACTTGGCCTTTGCATTTTGAAATTTTTTTGGACAATTTACACTTTAAAATTAGTTGACCCTACATTGTCTATCCTTGCAGTAGGTCTCAGCCCTTTTCGCCTTTCCCTTGATCGAAGACCTCATGAACAAAAGTTGTCTCTGTTATGAATAATCTGGTTTCCTGATATTATGATGTCTGCTCCTGCATTTTGAATCAGGAAGATGAATTGTGATCTCTTAAGTAGTGGTGTAAATGTCAAGACAAATGTTTGAATGCAGAACCCTTATATCATCCACAATTTGTTGCTTGTAATTAAATTCCATTTGCCATAATCAACTGAAACTTTGACCTTGACTTGGCCAATCAGGGATGCTTGGAAGCTGGCTAAATTTAGAACTTCACTTTTCCCCCTTTCATGACCAATACAATTGTATTTTTACCATATAACTTATAGAGCTGGTCCAATGCTCCAAAATTTTGACTTTTTAATGTTTCTTCTCTTTCCTTTCTCAACAAAATACAGTCTTATAAGTCCTTCACAATAGAATATTGGCAATTTGATGTAGGCATAGAGGCTCAGTAGACTCAGTACTCAATATCATGATTAGAAGAAACATCTTTCCAATATAGCATGTTTGTGAGAGACAAACAGGGATGACTTGTGAGAGAAATCCAGAATATTCTACATATGGTGTACAAAATTATGTTGTTTATACTTTCTTTTTCTTGGGCCCAGTCTATTGTTGGCTCAATACTAGCAAGTCACTTGTCCTTGAATCATATGTGTATAGTCCATACTGTGACACCTTTGTCTGATGTATGGACTCCAAATCATCATGAGAAAGGATATGTCAATTCCTGGAGATGTATAGACCTGTTTGCTGATTCTCGAGTGATTCAAGATACAGAATAAGTAATTAATTCATCCTTCATGTTTGTTATCTGATTTTTTTTTTCAAGATACAGAATAAGGATTATAGGTCTGCAGGTCTTGGCCTAATAGAATAAATTTTCCACTTTTTCCCTTTGTTGGCTAATTATTCTCTTGGCAGGAATAATGCCACCGTTTTGATTTCGAAGGGCAGGGCTGATCCTCTTGTTAAAGAGGAAAGCCAAAAAGAAAACTAATAATTACACTGAATGAAGCAAGTCATACATAGTCTCGTAACTTAGTTGGCCGAGTTATGAGAAACTTGTTTCAGCTGAAACATAACTTAGAGAAATCAGTCAAATGAAACTTAAAATTTGTTTTTGCTGAAACTTAGTTTACCGAGTTATGAGAAACAGTCTCGTCATGCATAACTAAAGCTGGTTAAGGATCTGTATACAGATGGCAGTCTAGCTAGGGAAGACTAATGTTGAGTCATGGAAGTTTTTTTGTGCTTTGTGATATCTTGATCGAGGCTAGGGTTTCGGGATCAAACAAAAGCTGATCGTGCAGTTCATGTAAAATAAAATTTCTATATTACAGTAGAGTGAATGGAAGTACAATATGCTGGATGAAGTGATGGTACAGAACTTTAATTTGTTGTTTTTGGTCCCTTCAAAAGTTTTCCCCTCCCCCTTTCTTTATCGTCTGATTCTGGTCACATGTATTTGAATTGCTTGTCTCGTCAATTTCAGATCTGAACTTGTTCTTATATATGGTGTTTTACATTATGCTTCAGGCCTGGAAACATACAACCATACTCACAATTGGAGGTGGGAAGTCCGCCTTTAGTCCATGACCTCCATGCTGGTTATGGACGCTCCTTGCCAAAACCCTCTTTGTTTGTGCCACATTTATCACAGAATTCTCCCAGCCGGTTTGGGCAGCAGACTGTGCAACAATTCAATCATTGGGGATCATATGCTATGCATGCGAGAGATGTACCTCATCCTAAGCTACAGCCCCATCCTGTCGCCTTTAGTAGTGGGGGGCCACACTCTCCTGGCAATAGCTCATGCAACGATATCGCCCCATGGGGTACATACATTAACTTGATAACAGACACTTCCTATCCTTTTGTTACATCAAGTTGGGGTCTGTTCTTCTATTATATCCATATGTTGCATGGTTAAACACTATCATTAGTTTTAATTGTGGGGCTCATCACGCCTTGAATTTTGCAAATGAGAAACAGTACTCATCAGTCTTCCCACATAACCTCCGCTCCCTGTGGTTCACTGTTTTGTAGTTGCCTTCAGAGATGCAATGCCTTCTCCAACTTCTTGTGAGCATGTTTCATGATAACATACTTATGCTATTTTTGCTTTGTAGGAAAGGATATTTGCTCTTTCTTTGTGTCTGACAGATAAACCCGATTTTTCCATCATAAACTAATTGGGATTTTTCTGTAGGGCACAGGGCAAATTATTCAATCACAAGCATGCCATCATCAACTTGTGAGAGAAAAGACTATACTAGGATATCATGATTTGGCAACTAACAATGCATCTTCACTTGGCTCGGTGTGTGAGAGTTGCAGAAGAAGTTGTGCTTAAATGCTCAGCGTGCATCGGTTTGCTTCTGCTGTAGAATTCCTATCCAAACATGCTCATTGTCCTTTCATCAATAGAAAGTTTAATATCATTTCCTTTGTGCTTCATCTGGTTTCTGCCTGAGCAATCTTGTCAATGCTCCCGGTTGTATTGTTCCCTATGAGGCCAGCAATACCATGCCGAGGAGAGTGGGCAAGTGCTGGTTGTACCTCTGATTCCTATCCAGTTGTGTGCTCTTCGAGTTGTGCAATGGAACTGAAACTGGCTTACTCGGGCTCTGTATTAGTTTGGTAGCTGCCAGTATCCCGGAGGATCTCTTCCCCTTTGACAGCGTGCTATTTCAACCTTTCCTTTTGGTTCACATGGAGAAAGGAGGCGAATACGTTTTGGCAAAGGTATAGAGAAAATGATAAGTCGACTCATGTTGCTTCTTGGTAGCTCAGCGGCCATGATCCATGAAGATGTCCGTGTGGTTCAGAAGATACAGTTCGACCTTAGTAAGTACCCAGCCAGCATGGCTGTTATTGATCTTAACAGATCACTGAAGCCGTATAATTAAATTGGCTTGTGAGAATTGCAGAGGCCAATGCAACTACTTTCCTCAAGGTGTTTTGAGGGGTGTTTGTGGAACTGTTTGTCGCTGAAGTTTGTAGGATGGGAACTCATTGAATTTATTCTTCTCAGCCGCTGGCTGAAACCAGTTTGCTATCTTCACATCAGAGGCGAATTCAGGATCCTAGATCCATGATTAAGCCAAAACAAGTGAAGTGGTGTGGTTGTGCTATGTAGAAACCCTGATAGAGAGAAGAATTGGGGTTGTGGACATAAGTTTGAGTTATTCTGTTGAATTAAAAGAATGATTGGTCTCTCCTCTGTGGCTTCTTTGGTTGTCAATTTTACATTTTGCAGTTTCAGTCTAGGAAGGAATGTGAGAGTTTCTGAGACAACGAGCCAAACTAACAGATGCAAAAATGAACGAGACACCAAGTGGTGGTAGGTCTTGGGGTAGAATTCTGCGACTTATACTCGAATGAAATTCACCCACATGAGGATTGCTTTTGTAGATGGTTTAAGAGTCATTTTAACTACGTAGTTGTCTTTTTAAAAGGAGAGAGGGCTGCTTTCAGTCATCATCTGCACATAACTACTATTGTCTCCACTGGCACTGGCCATCAGCTGCAATAGCTAGTCATCATCCTTCCCTCACTCCCAGTGAGACACTCCATTGCACAACATATCAATGAGGTATCTCCTTGTCCGAGTCTCGCTTCCTTGTTGGGACAAAAAGTTCCAGGAAGAGCTCCATTACGAGAGAAATTGAGGAGTAGACTTTGTTCATCCCAATACTTGCATACTAATTAGGCCATAGAACTCAGAGACCCACCCTTCAAGTAACTGCTTCTCAAGTATTGCCAATCGATACCTTGATCTGTCCAACTTCGTGTATATCCACCTTCCAAAGGCATCTGGGGGTTCACATTGCTAGCTAGCTCCTCTTGCCAAGCCATTTTTTTTATTGGCAAAAAAAGAATTTTTTTGCGATCATAGTATTACAATAAAATTAAAAAACTCAAGAGTATAGAAGGTATCATCTCAATTAGGTTGACATTCCTAAGAACAACAAAGAGGAAGTCAAGGTTGCTAGCAACAAGCTGATACCGAGCTACTTGACATGGAAAAACAACACACCTCACAGGATACCAAAACATAACAACCTGCTTCATGGGAACACCAAAGGAGAAAGCGGGAAAACAGAGTGAGGAATGAGATTCTCAAACGCAGACCCACAATCCATGAAGGGAGGGACACCGGACACCTTCACAGCTTTGAAGTCACTAACCTCTCACTATATCCAACTTGTGCACCAACGAGGCAGGGCATCACTTGCCTAGCTGCAGCTTCACCGTTCTTGAGCGAAGGGTCTTGACCACTTCTCCCCACCTCCCCAATCCACAGATTTTCCATAGAAGGCTAAGGCATTCCTTTGCTTCCAAATTAACCAGGACAGGAAGATAGGAAGGGGGGACCAGATTGCCTTGGCCACCTTGTCCCGCTTTCTGAATTTGACTCCTCTCCACCATGCTAGGAGTTCATCTCAAGATGCCGACATAATCCAAACAATCCCCAACCAAGACATACAATTGCACCACAACAACTACCCTCCATGGTAAATGAGGATACTATAAAAAATGCACTTCCCAAGAACAAAAACCACCATTAATTAGGACTAACCGTAATCTTTCTTTCCAACCAGTCGTCATAATGAAAGATCTTATCTAATTGAGTGCTAGAAATGATTTGAGACTTAAAATTAGAATTTCAGTCGTTTTGAGACTTAAAATAAGTGGAGATCCGAATAAGATTTCTAAGGTCTCCATGGTGTAACGTGCATCATGTCATATGGAGAACAACATCGTGCAAACGGTTCGTCAAAATCATTTCCTTGTGAATAGCAGCAAGGATCATACTGATCCATGTCTGCGAGCGTTGTCCGCCATCGGTCCGGTCTGATCCAGGGATAAGTCGCGTTGTCATCGAATATCGGGTGGTAATTCGGGGTCTCCTACCATTACTGATGTGATCCAAGGTGAGAGGATAGTGAGGGGATCGCATGATAGGGTATCCAGTGGCCGAGGAGGACATAGGGGAAGAAACGTCACCTAAGGCCGTAGTAGGGGCTAAGTTGTTGATGTGCTTGTTTCCTTTGGTTTTTTTTGTTGGTAATGTGCCGTTTTGGGGTGTCCTCCCTGCATGCGAGGTGTGCATGGTTATTTCGATAAAGATAGGTCATGCCAATATCTCGGCTATTAGTGTAGGTTTGTTCTTAGTGTCTTTATTGGGTGAGATTGTGGCGAGTTACTAGGGATATACCGATGTATAATAGTGTAATCTTTTGTGTAATATATATTTTACTTACCGAAAAAGTATTCTATTTTCTTATCTGTAAATTTTTCTGTAATCTTGTGTAGCGCTATAAATTTATATCAGTGCAATGATAGAATATAAAATTTTCACATTTCTCATATGGTATCAGAGCCTTAAAAACAACGGTTTTTTTTTTCAGCTTTCCATTTTCCCCCTTAGCCTTCCTTCTCCCTCTGCTATGACCAACTCCACCGATCCCCCCTCCTCCTCCTCTAACCCACCCGCCACCACTAATCCCCTGGCAATTCTTGATCCAACTTCTCTTCCAATAGTTAAATCCATCACCTAAGAGATCTCGTCCAAATTCGTCATGAGTAATATTTACCTGGTTTGGAAAATGTAGGATAATGCCTATTCTCTGATGTCATGGCCTTCTCGGCCTTGTTGACGACACTCTCCGCCGTCCATGCGGTTATGATTCCGACATCAATGTTGTTGCCTGGCTTTGTCTCGATTAAATGGTGCTTGCATGGATTGCATCATTCCTGTCCGATACTATTCTCCCTCAGGTTATTCATTGCACGTCTGCTCGAGAAATATGGCAAACACTCGAAGTCCTATATGGCATCATTTCCTGCGCTCACATCTAGAGCGTCAAACGAGAATTATATTCTCTTTCTAAAGGCAGTCTCTCTATTATAGCCTAAGTTCATCATGCTCGTGCTCTGTCTCATACTCTTGTCCTCGCAAGTGAACCTGTTCATGACACCGACTTAGTGTTTCTTCTCCTCGTTGGGCTGTCCGTTGAATATGATTCGGTGGTTGTTGCGATTCAATTAGCCTCCCCGTTGCCTTCTGTTGTTGTCGTCACTACCACACTGGCTGACTTTGAATCCCGCCTCCAAGCCTAGCACGCCATCTGCCTCTCTGCCGTTGCTCTAGCCGCGGTAGTAGCACCGTGAAGCATGCCCGCTGCTGGCCCTGCAGCAGGTCGCAATAGAGGCAACTCCTCTCGTGGTTGTGGCCGTGGCAGGGGTCGGCTCCGAGCACCACCAATCACAGGTGATGCCTCCTCAGTTTACTATTATCGCTGCAGTTACCCAAATCACAAAGTGAATGTTTGTGAAGCTCCTAAGTCTCTGGTGTCTTCTACTGCTCATGCTTTCACCGCACTTCACTTAGGCGACCAGTCCAATGATGACTGGTATCCGGACACCGGAGCTTCTCATGATATGACTCTAGATTCCTCACCCGCTACAGGTACGCAACCTTTTTTGGGGGTCCGGTAAAATTTTAGTTGGTAATGGTACTGGCCTTTACATTACTTCAACTGCTAATATTCCCCTCACTCCTTCTATTCACTTGGAAAAGTACTCATTATATCACAACTGTAAAAGAACATATTGAGTGTCTCCCAATTTACTCAAGACAATCATTGTTATTTTATATTCTATCCATGGGGTTTTGTTGTCAAGGAACTCAAGAGCGGGAAAGTCATCCTATCAGGACCTAGACACGACGCCTTATATCGGGTCTCCACTCTCCAACATTCTCTCCCTTCACCTATTTGTTTTCAAGGACGGAAGTCAGATGCAGATCTATGGCATGCCGGGCTTGGGCACCCTTCCTCTCATGTACTTCAGACTCTAACACCGTCTCTCTAGCTCCCCGAAAATCTGAATAAGCATTTTCTGTAGTAGCTGCCAACTTGGAAAGAGTTCCAAGTTACCCTTTAGTCATCACACTATTTATTCTACTCAGTTATTTCATACTTTACACGGTGATATTTGGGGCCCTGCTCCAACTGTTTTCATAGATGGTTTTCGTTACTATTTGCTTATTGTGGATGGGTGCTCTCGATTTACTTGGTTGTTTCCTCTTCGCAAGAAAAGTGAGGTTCCTGCGATATTCATTTCATTTATTAACTTAATCAAACGACAACACAATGCTCATGTTTGATTTTTCCAGACAGATGGTGGCGTGGAATTTATCAATGACACTCTATAGGCTTTCTTTTCTGCTGAAGATATCACTCATCTTATGTCATATCCAGGCACACCGAAACAGAATGGCCTTGCTGAAAGAAAACACCGGCATATGGTTGAGACAGGACTCACTCTTTAAAGAATGCTGGCAATATGCTTTCTCCACCGCTGCTTTTCTTATAAGCAGGCTACCGTCCAAGTCTCTTTCAGATGACAATCCTTATCATGCTCTTTACAAAAAGCCACCAGACTACTCTATGCTTCAAACCTTTGACTGCAGGTGCTATTCGTATTTACAACCTTTTGGCAGGGGTAAATTGGATTTTAAAAGCAAAGATTACATTTTTCTTGGCTATTCTGGGCACCATAGGGGCTACCGATGTTTTGATAACAATACTGGTCGTATGTATATTTCTCGCCACATCCCTTTTGATGAGATGACCTTTCACCATACCAACACCCAACCCTCATCGGCACCCTCTTCACCCAATAACAAAGTCCAAAAATTCCCCAACACTCTCCATCGCCAACTACACCAAACAACCCACAACTCGCCAAGTCCTCTCCACACCCGGCGACAGCCGGGTTGCTGCCCATACCGACCACCCCACCTTTTCATGATTCTGTTGCACCTATCTTCTACCAGAGACACAGACATATAGCTCCCCTACCACAAGCCGCTCCTAGTCCATCAACCGCGTCTATAATTAAACCCGACCCATCCACAGTTTCCAATTGTCCACCCATTGCACCAACCATGGAATCACCGATTGAACCACCTTGGAACCA
>JAOWBR010186449.1:0-10377 GCA_028571145.1 Dionaea muscipula | reverse complement strand
TGAGCGGCTTCTCAGGGAATGGAAGGTTCTGGATTGAGGGCGCCGGTTCGGTAACCGTGTAGGACGGGGGGTTGTAGCGCATGGCCGGAGTGTTCGGGGAGTACAGAGAGGAGGCGCGCTTCCTCCGAGGCCGGGATCCGACAGAGGCAGAGGGCTCCATGCTCCGGAGGATCTTCTCCACGCGCCCTGGTTCAGAACGGGTGGCGAACCCTTTCAGTTGCTCCGGAGGCTGAGCAGTAGCTGCAACCTCTGCTGGGGGAGAGTCCAGGCTACTCCCTCACCCTTTCATTTCCACACACTCTTCTCTCTCCTCCTTGGGTGGCTAGATCTTCCCGAAGCACCCCCCTCCTTTCCTGTCCGACGTCACCTGCCCAGTCGACCTGTCCGATGATGTAATGGCCCTGGTTTATAATTGAGGAGAAACTTTGATATATTAAATTCAAGTTAATCATGATGAGTAGTTAACGATTCGAGAAGAAGGAAATATTCAAGTATAATCTGTCGCTACTTAAATATTGAAAGCTTGACTGGCGCAACTAGTAGAGTTAGCCATAAGGCCGATAAGAATGAAAGAGAAACTGATTATAGATGTGGTTGGTCATATTATGAAAGTTGTCGCATCTTTGGCAACAGGCCAAGAAGTCGCAAATCTCATAAGTTCGAGTGATTTGTCGCAGTAAGTTACTGTGAACGCAAATGTTGAAAAGTCAACAAAAACGGAAAGCAAGTGTGAAAGCTGACACAATGGCAGAAAAAATAGAATTTTGGCAAGATTTGCTGCAAAACCCGCGCGAAATATAATGATGACAGAGAGAATAAAATAATAATAAACTGAGCATATAAATACCTTAGAAGGGTCACAGTTGAGACACTTTGGCAATTTGAGAATTTTACACAAGAGAAGAGAGAACCGAGAAGGAGAACCTAAGGAGGAACTAAAGAACGAGTTTGAAATCGTCTTTGAGGTAGGAAAATTTATTTATTGTACGTCTATATGTGTGTACCAAATTGTGGGTTGCATATCTTAATATGTTTTTCATAATTTGTGATGGATAATATACGTTTTTTCATGATTTTGTGAATGGGTTCATGGGTTGTTGAAGAAGTGAGCTTGAGTTTGAGAAATGATTTATGAAAGCATGAAAAGAAATTTTAATGATTTTGGAGAATTGGTTTTAAAATCTCGTTTGTGGGCCATTTGTAAACAAGATTGAGACAAGGCTTTGAAATCAATGTCATATGCGAAGGTGAGCATGTTGGGGCATGATGTCCTCCCGGGTGAAAGACCTGAAATAACTATCATGATAATGATTGGCGGACCGACGGTACAAAGCCCGTGAAGTTCCAGTTTTTGGGGTCGCGACCTGCGGGAGCTGGGCTCCCAAAATAGCGGAGCAATATGGACATTGTTACTTTTTAGTTGGGTCGAGGGCTCAAGGGTGGTTTATAATTACGGGAACATGTTTATGAGGAACTTAAATATTATTGCAATGTATTATGAAATGACTCGATTTATGCGACTGATTATGTTACAATTCTTATTCACTGTTTGTAAGAATTGTGTATTGAATCCCTTTGTGATGCATTACATATAGCCGGGTAGTACTTATATTTCCCTACTGAGCCATGACTCATCCCGATAGTTGTTTTACCATTTGCAGGTGGGGAGCAGTCACAACAGTGATGAAAGCATTGTGATTTATTATAAGTTGTATAGTTAATTTTGTCTTGATTCCTTGGTGTAATAATTTACGTATCTTGCGGAAGGTAGTAACCGTTTTATCTGTCGCAACTTTTTGATTTACTAGCGGTTACCCGTGTCTTCGGCACGATAAATACGACACTCTCTCAAAATAAAAATAATCAAAAAAATATACTTTAACAGCTTTTTGAAAAAATCAACGAAAAAATAAAATTCAAAGTCATAAAATAATAATAATAATTCAAAATTAGTACAATTATTTTGATCGTCTCAAAATTTTAAAAAAATTGACTATAATATTATATAAATTTTCATTAAATATATTATTAAAAAATTAACTTTTATTAAAAAATATTAATATTATTAAAAAAAAAATTACTATCACCTATCTTACCCCACTCAATCCCACTTTATTACTCGCTCTTCTCTCAATCCACCTAATTTTTTTATTCACCCCACTTTGTTACCCACCCTATCCACAAATCCACCCCACTTTATTAAATTATTACCCACTCTTCTCTCACCCTACCTATTTTTTTTATTCACCCCACTTTATTATCCACTTCACTTTATTACCCACCCTATTCACCCCACCTTATTACCAACACTACTACTTTTTGATCCAACGGCTATTATGCGTTTCCGCTCATTTCCACGATCCGAAGGCTAAAAATGTCTTGGGATATTTTTTGAGAAAGAATTCAAACCTCGAGCTACTTTGTATAATAGATTTGATATACCATGTTCCCGGTGTTAACCTTAATCAATTGAACAGAAAGGAAGAAAGGAGAAGGAAACCCAGATATTTCTGTTTGAAAGAAAAAACTTCCCGTATATTCCACAGGAGTTTCTCACTTGCTTATTTATATTTGTCTACTAGTACACGTGTACAACAATTATAACCTGTTATACAAGCATACCTAACACTTTACAAAACTTAGCTACCATAACACCCACCCTCAGCTTGATGGTATGTACATAGCTTCAAGCTGAAGTAGAATGAGCTATATATATGCTTAGGAGAGCAAAGGCTCTTAGTAAACAAATCTGCCAATTGCTGCTGTGATGACGCAAACTGCAAGGTTATAGCCCCTTCTTTAACTCTTTCTCTTGTAAAATGAACATCAGCTACAATGTGTTTAAGTTTAGAATGGTGTACCGGCCGATTGGTGGCAAGAGCAAGTGCAGAGATGTTATCACAATGTAGAGATGGTACTTGTTGCCGTTCAATCTTCAGGTCATGGAGAAGATGAGATAGCCATTGCAATTCTAAAGTGGTGTATGCCATGGCTCTATACTCAGCCTCTGTGCTTGATCTTGAGACACAATGTTGTTTCTTTGAACACTAAGAGATGAGAGAATTGTTGAGCATAATCACGAAGCCAGAGGTTGACCTCCTATCGTTGGGATCACCGGCCCAGTCCGCATCACAAAAAGCTCTAATACACAACCTTGATGAGCTATACTTTCCATGTTGCAGCAAAATTCCAACTTCCAGAGTACCCCACACATACTTGAGGATTCTTTTTGTACAATAAGATGCTGCTGAGTTGGATGATGCATAAATTGGCAGACAGTATTAACACTATAGGCGATGTCAGGCCTGGTAAATGTAAGATACTGAAGACACCCAACCAAACTTCTGAAGAACAATGTGTCATGCTCACTCAAATAGGGCCCATCATCTTTGAGAAGCTTTAACCCAGCTTGACTAGGAGTAAGATGAGTAGAACATTCAGACATGCCAGCTTTATGCACAAGATCCCTAGCATATTTGGATTGACACAAGAACAACCCACCTGACGATAGGTACTTAATTTCTAGGCCAAGGAAGTAGTGAAGATCCCCCAAATCTGTCATGCCAAATTCCAGTTGCAAGGCACGTTTCACTGATGCAATGGAATCCCCACAATTACTAGTGATGATTATATCATCCACATAAAGTAAAAGATACACCATGGGTCCACTACTTCCAGCCATGTTTTGGACAAACAAACTCGGGTTTACATAGGAAACTTTGAAGCCCGAAGTAGGTAAAAAACTGGTGAACCGCTCATTCTAAGCCCGAGGAGCTTGCTTGAGCCCATACAATGACTTAATGCAATTTGCACACATAGTCAGGATGATCTTTATCTACAAATCCCTCCGGTTGAGCCATATACACCTCTTCCTTAAGATAACCATGTAGAAATGCATTCTTAACATCGAGTTGATGCAATTTCCATCCAAAATGGGCAGCTAGTCCAAGAATAAGTCTCACTGTTGTATGTCTCACAACTAGAGAGAAAGTTTCATCATAATCAACCCCATGCTCCTGACTAAAGCCTCTAGCTACAAGCCTTGCCTTATGCTTTGATATTGACCTATCTGCATTTGTTTTAAGTTTGAAGATCCATTTACAACTAACCACATTTTTATCAGGAGGTAAGGGAACTAAGTCCATGTTTGCTTATTTATGAGTGCATTCATCTCAGCTTGCATTGCAGCCTTCCATTGGGAACATTGCATAGCCAGCTTATAGCTGGTTGGCTCAACTTTGTGCAAATCAGTGGACACAATGGTACTTAGATCAATTGCATCAGGAGTGTTGACCAATGTAACAAAAGCTTTTGGCTTAAAAATACCCCTCTTAGCTCGTGTTAGCATGGGATGAGAGTTAATACCCTCAGCATCAATACCTTCTACAGGATGCAACATATTAGAAGAAGAGATAGGATTATACCTGGACCTTACTGGAGATTCAAGAAAGATGGACACCCCCTGACCTGATTCTGTAGCAACGAAAATATTTTCAGAGGACTTTCCAAAGTGAATAATTGTATGATTATCTGGAGAGAAAGCCTGAAGATCAACACAGAGTCTGGGAGCATCAGTAGAGTCACTCAGGGGAGAGTGCTCTTCGGTGCTATTGTTATCAGCCTCAGCGGGCTCTATCTCAGTTATAGGACCAACACCGATTGAGTTAACTTCAAGAGGTAAAGAACAACCAGCAGACTCTGCTTTAAGGATAGGAATGGTATTTGTTTCAGGAGTGACAACAATTTCAGAAACATCTGCTACCTCAGGTTGAGATACATACCTTTCATCTCTTTCATTTCTAGAAACACCAGCAGAAGGATCACCCAAAATATGAGCTTTAGTTACAGGTTGATTTTCAACATTGGTATTTTCACCAACAGTATTAATAGTCGTTTCTGGTGTAGGACCACTACTCATAACACCATTATCATCACGAGAATCAGCCACAATAGTAGGAGTATAAATCAGTGGATTACAACTCACAGAAGGAACATCATGATCTAATCTTGAAGAAGAATTTGAATCAGCAGGAACAGGGATAGAATATAATGTCTGACTAGTAGGTGAGTTGCATAGTCCCATTACAGAAGAAGCTGCAGCCTGTTCTGTTAGTGAAGGAGGAGAAGGTAAACCAATAGTGGATGCTGCATATGGAAAAGAATCCTCATCAAATTGACATGTCGGGACACAACCATTCTTCGTGATGATTTATGATAGCAGATGAATCCTTTGCATCCTATAGCAAACCCCACAAACACACACTGATCTGTTTTGGCTTGCAATTTATTAGTATTATAGGCTGTAAGCAACGGATACACAACACATCCAAAGATTCTGATGTTATCCAAATCAGGAACCTTGCCATAAAGTTTTTCAAAAGGAGATAACATTGCAAGAACTGAAGTAGGCATCCGATTAATAAGATATGTGGCAAAAGCACACGAATGATACCAAAAGGAAAGTGGGAGACAAGCCTGGTGAATCATTGTCATGGCTGTTTCCTTAACATGCCTGTTCTTCCTCTCAACAGTGCCATTTTGCTGAGGTGTATATGAACAAGACAACTGATGTAGCATTCCCTTGCTGTTTAGAAAGTCTCTAAAATCATTGCTCACAAATTCACCACCTCCGTCACTCCTCAAACATTTTATAGAGCTGCAAAACTGAGTTTGAACATATGCATAAAAAGTTCGAAAGTGAGACAAAACTTCACTCTTATTCTTTAGTGGAAAAATCCATGTGTAACGAGTACAATCATCAATGTAGAGAACAAAGTATTTAAATCCATCTATAGAAGACTGTGGAGCCGGTCCCCAAACATCGGAGTGAACCAACTCAAAAGGTTTTGAAGTAGTAGAACTAGATTTAGAGAAAGGTAATCTAGTAAATTTTCCCTTTAAGCAAGCTTCGCACAAAGAAGAATCAACCTCTTTCAACTCCTTATTCATATCTACTATTTGTGACTTTTGCAGCATGCATGAAAGCACTTCAGCTGATGGATGACCAAGCCGCTTGTGCCAAAGTGAGTGTCGGCTATTTCCTCCAATGTAACCAGTAAAAGCTTTGTGATCAACAAGTTTACAGGGTATCGGGTACAGCCCATCGTTACTTGGTCCCCTGTACACAACCTTGCCTTGAGCCTTGTCCTGTGTGAAACACTCAATATCATCAAAAACAATCCGGACATTGTTTTGAGAGCATAGTTGATATACTGATAGAAGATTAGCTCTCAATTTGGGAATGAGAAGTATGTTAGACAAAGCTAGAACCCCCAAAACAGAGTTACCAGTATGAGAAATACACAGTCCCTCACCATTACCAATAGTCACGGTATCATCGAACTTATAGCTGGTCACATCATTTAACAAGCCAACTTCTAAAGTCATGTGATTGGAGGCACCTGAGTCAACAATCCAGAAGGGTGAACCAGTATGTGAATGAATAAAAGCACCTGCAGCAATCATCGCATTCGTGCCATTCGTGGAGCCAGACCCTTGTTGTGAATGAATAGAAGCACCTGCAGCCTCGGTTTTTGACATTGAGTCAGCAGACCCTATATTCTGAACTTGAGAGAAAGAACTAGGCTGATGATTACGTTGGTTGCCATTTTGTATACCCTTTTGTTCATTGGGAAAACCAATCAAAAGATAACACCTATCAGCAGTGTGATACTTCCTTCCACAGTATTGACATACAATTGCAGCTCTTGATGCAGCCTTGCCTTGATTCTCTGAATTAGTGAACAAGGCTAGATTGCTACATTCCTTAGCAGTATGACCAGACTTACGACATAGCTGACAAGCATTCGGATATGTGTTGTTGTTAGCAAAACCCCTACCACCTGAAAAACCATTATTCCTTCCTCCAGACCGTCCAGCACCTCTACCATTAGCGTACATGGCAACAGGAGTATCATGTGCCTCAAGGACAGATGAGGACAAGTTGGCCATCATGGCCGTTACAAGGTATAATGAACTCTCCTGTGATGCCTGCTCCAAATCATATTCGGCAGTCTTAAGGAGAGGTTTTAGATTGGACATGGAACAACTAGCCTGTGTTCTAATGATTGTCTTTATGGCAGTATATTCTGCAGGAAGTCCTTCAAGCACTGTCACAACAACATCCTCATCTTGCATAATAACTCCTACGGTTGCGAGAGCATCTTGGGCAGTCTTGATCTTCTCCAGATATACCTCTATGCTGTCATGGCCTTTCTTACACCGTTGCAAATTTGCCTTGAGCTGTAGTACATTCTGCTTAGTTGAATCAGCAAACTTAGACTTAAGTCTCTGCCACATCTGAGCCGAAGTAGCACTTCCAACAATGCAAGACATAGCCCTGGGGCTAAGTGTTTGGCCAATCATGTTAATAATATTTTGATCTTGAGTTTTCCAGGAAACGTATTGTGGAGAAACTGTCCTGGTTCCTTCATCTGAAGCTTGGTCATACTGAGCAGGACACTTAACAGTTCCATCGATATAGCCATACAGCCCTAGCCCTCTCAGGAAGGATTCCAGGCGAAAAACCCGAACAGAATAGTTGGAATCATCAAGAACAATGTTGGGAAGGAAAATCGGACTTACAAAACTTGACATCTCCTTCTTGTCAATTACAGAACCACAAAACAAACAACACAAAAGTCCAAGAACAAGGAATGACAGCAACAATCAAAATTCAACTACCACCAACCGTGAATCACCGAGATGCAAACCACGCACAGCTCCAAACAAGAACCACATCTAGATCATGAGGTAGAACTGCGAACCAGAAATTGAGTGAAAATCTACGAGAAGACAGAAGAGGAGAAGACAGAAGAGACAAAAGAGAGCAGAGAAATCTTCAGTTGAATCAAGTGAGAAAGAACTCGAAACTGTGAGCGAGAGCTGAACCAGGCTTGAAAATCTACTATAAAGAACGATTGATGACGAAAAACTTCTCAATCGCCATGAATCGATACTGGAGCTCTGATACCATGTTAACCCTAATTAATTGAATAGAAAGGAAGAAAGAAGGAGAAGGAAACCCAGATATTTCTGTTTGAAAGAAAAAACAACTTCCCGTATATTTCACAGGAGTTTCTCACTTGCTTATTTATATTTGTCCACTAGTACACGTGTACAACAATTATAACCTGTTATACAAGCATACCTAACATGTCACACCCGATTCCGGGTGGAACCGACACGAGACCCGTGGGGGTCGCCCACGTGCCCCGTAAGCATAAACCAAACCCAATCAATGAAAAACATACAATCATCCAAATCAGAGTTACTAATCTAATCATGCGGAAGATCAACGAAGCCCATAAAAGGGAAACTATGTCAAGCCCACACGTTGGGACCAAAACCAACCCACGCAGGGGATAAGTGTATCACCAAAAACCCATCAGCGGATATCAACAGTCAAGTCTAGTCTACGAGGCCAATCATGCTCAAAGGAATCTAGACTACATGTCAACAATGTATCTATACCCAAAATGATGCATAAATAAATGAAAGGTGCATCCTATGAGGCATGTCCCGTCCCGTCGGTATCCTCTATCCCTCAGCTCGCTCACCTGTGCCAAAATGTTCAATCGGGGGATGTACACGGATCAGTAATAAACAAACGGCATACTTAAAGAAATAGAACATAATGGCTAAAACGGGCTAAGTGAATGTAGTGATCAAATCAAACGTAGGGGGTACCGTACACCTGTAACTCACCGGTGCATGACCCCGCGTGCAGGTGCCCGGAACCATAAAGGGGTCATCACATTCACTGGGCAGAAGTAGGAGATAAATAGATATATGATAGATCAGAAGAATCCAACCAATCATATGGTATATAAATCATCATGCATGGAAGTATAAAGAGAATCGAGAATCAACATCATAGCCGTAATGATCAAGGTGCATATGCAATTGGGTGCCCACGTGCTAGACATCCCACTCCGGGTGACAACCGGATAGGGAACCTCCCTAGCAACATATCATGCAAGATGGTGTACTAGTCATCCCACCCCGGGTGTCAACCGGATAGGGAACCTCTCCCTAGTAATCATGCTAGTCATCCCACCCCGGGTGTCAGCCGGATAGGGAATCTCTCCCTAGCATGCCGTCAAGTCCCTCCGTGGCTAGTGGAGGACATAAACAAGACAAATCATGCAATGGTCCACATGCGAAATCATCAAATCAGGCTACAGCCGAGAAAACATGCTCAGAAACAATACTATCATGACCCGAGGGTCGGATATATAAATATATGAAACATGTATGTGGACAAATCATCAACCGTGTATGCCGACGGTCAAAACAGGAGAACGGGGTATCAAACCATGAGTAAAACAGGTTAGGCTAAGTATACATCCCTTCACCTGATATCGGGAAAGGACTAGTCCACAATCCAACGCTCGCCGGACACCACACACGATGTCGAAACCTGAATCACGAAACAACGGAACCAACTCACTAAACGTGTCAAGAGCAGAGGGACTAACTTGTTAGCATTTGCATGTATATCATGATAATCTTAGTTTTGATGATGATCATTAATCAAGATGAAAACACATGACATTTAGACATCTTCATTTAATTCATAATATTTACTTAAAAATCATTATTATGCATATCATTCATATTTTTACATGTGATGCATCAAGCATGAGTTTTCATTATCTATATATCTCTACAAGCTTGATTCAATTCATTTCAATGCATGAAGTATTCACTTTCCATGAGCTTTATCATTATTTCACACTCATATATCATGTTTATATGGACTAGTTTATTGAATCATGATATAGTCCATTTTCATGCATCTTGGATTGATCATAGATATCCATACATATCATATTTATCATGTAGAACATGTTGGAATGTTGTTTAATGGATATATATGCACCTTGGAGATTTTCTGCTGTGAGATTTTCGTGTATCAGGAAAATTCCACAGTGGACGTCCACGAGGACGTCCACGCCAGGAATTGCACGGAGGACGTCCATGGGGACGTCCACGAGGACGTCCTCAAGGACGTCCACACTCGGTTCTTCCATGAACCAAACAATCTGCAGAAATTCAATTTACACGGCGGACGTCATGGTGGACGTCCCCGAGGACGTCCTCGAGGACGTCCACCGAAGGAAAATCTGGGCAGCCGCATTTTTCTTCTGCAACGGTCGATTCCAGATTTGCTAAGATTTCTTCCAACGGCTAGTTTGACATTTGGACTCAGATTTTTTCCTATATATAGAAGATGTTTGCAGAGAAAGAGATAGAAGACACACAAGACACTTACTTGATCATTTGAAAGAAGCTCTCAAGATCATTTTTCTCATTTCTCAAGTGTCTTCAAGAGGATCTCCATCAACTTCAAAATTGCTCAAGATTCAAGTGGCA
>JAOWBR010186438.1:0-10378 GCA_028571145.1 Dionaea muscipula | reverse complement strand
GAGATTTACGCTCGAGAAGATGAACTGGCCCGAATGATTAAGGAACAGATACGGGAAAATCTCATATGGGATGTGTTGGACTTGACCGACCCTATTTCACTGAGAGATGCGGGTTTAGCCCCTGGCATAGAGCCCACTCCCTCATCTTCTTCCGAGGAGGCATCTGATGATGATGAAACCACAGATGAGGATTACGATGACTCCGAGGCTTCATTTGAGGATCATGCCGGTGACCTAGAGGCAAATGTCTCGATCGGATCCGACGACTCTCTCCTTGCCTTCAATCCTACTCCCGTAGCTTCCCCTCTTCCTCCTTTCCGATCTGAAGGGGTGTCGTCATCCCTTCCTTCCCCTCGTGAGGGCACTCCCCATGTGGCGGAAGATACGACAAGTGGCGAGGAGTGGGATGCTGAATTAGATCCCCTACTCTCATCAGTCCTCGAGATGGGCGGCTCCGATGACCTGCTAATGCCTGAATCTCATGATGCCGGGGATGCTCCTCTGAGTCCCGAGTCTGCAGATGGTTTGACAAATTGTTTTTCCTTACGTGCTTAGTTACTGTTGCATTTTGGATTATGGACTAAGACTAACTTCTTGATCTAACATCTTGATACAGTTCTTCCGCATGTTTAGCCATTAGCTCTGATGATTGTGATTGTGATTTAGTGTTTCCCCATGGTTTGATTTTAGCATTTTAGACTTATGTGGCACGTGGGTGTTCCCCCACGGGTCACGTACCGGTCGTACCCGAGAGGGGGTGTGCAAGTGTGTATTGTGTTTTTCGCCTTTCTTTTGGATGTTGTCCGATTACTTCTGCTCCCTTATGACATTTTATGGATGCGGCAGGTTCCTTGCTTTTGGAGTTCGGGACATCTTGTTTTTCCGTGATATTTTGAGCTATGGCTGGAGCTGGCTCTGATGTTCTTCTAGGTGCTTCATGTTGCTAGTTGAGCCTCATTGTTTGCCCATTCTTTTTTTTTTCGTGCCTTCTTGCGGGCTGTGCGAGGGTGTCTTTGGACCGTTGTTGGTTGTTATTTGGACTACTTCTTTTGACTGTTTGTATTTTCTACTTGGCTTTAGGCTTCTTCGAACCCTCTCTCCTACCTATGCGGGATGTGCATAGGATGCTGACATTTTCTCCATGTTAGGAGAGGTTGTCACTTTTTCTTTTTCTTAGCTTTCTGTGACCGAGTTAGTTCCCTGATGGGTCATGTTTGGTTGTATCTCATGTCTGCCC
The DNA here is from genome assembly GCA_028571145.1 of Dionaea muscipula. Taxonomy (NCBI): domain Eukaryota; kingdom Viridiplantae; phylum Streptophyta; class Magnoliopsida; order Caryophyllales; family Droseraceae; genus Dionaea; species Dionaea muscipula. The sequence goes on along the minus strand of JAOWBR010186438.1, from coordinate 9,141 downwards.
GTCTATGTGAGGTGATTTCAAACAGTTTTGTCCTCATTTTCAGTATAGTCTCGCCAGTAGGTTGTTAGGGAGGTTGGTTGTCGAGTATATTAGGTCCTTTTGGGTTCCCATTAAGTCTTGTTGAGTTGTACCGTTTTAGCCGATTTTATAGTGAAACTTACTTACCAAAAAGAAATTGTTACGTCTGAAAATTCCCAAACTAACACCAAATGGCTAAAGGATCGGATCCAGACGGTCTGACCAAAGAAAAGAACGGTCCAATGAGCTAATTCGATCTAACTTGGCTCGAATGAAGAAGGATCCAACTCGTCGACCTGGAAGGATGAAATAAACCACGTCAGAGAGAAGCACGAGGTGTGAATCCGAGACGACCGCTCCGATACTTAAGTAGCAAGTGCTCAACTAGGAGAAGAATCAAGCTCAAAACGGAGAACGAGCGTCAGAAGTATGAAAAAAGAGATAGAAAATATGAAGGAGGTGACCCTATTTATAGGGGTGGAAGTTGGATATTTACGGTTTTACCACTGGAACCTTCGAAAAGCCCGTACAAGCTGGTCAGAGCTCCGATCGATGGACGGTCAGTGGTCATGTGCTCCTAACAAGGCAGAGAACCTTCTAGCAAAGTCTAGAATTCTTGTCCCGAGATTGATCGGGTTAACCATGGGTCAGGTGAAGCCAGGTCAAGCCGAGTGAGGCCAAAGGAAACGTACATCTGACCGAGTGGTGGGGAGGCTAGTCAGGTAACTTTGATCACCGACTAACCGGTTAAGGGAACCGGTTAGCCGAAATGTGTGAACGGAACATGGCCGAGAGAGGCCGGGTTGATCAACTCAGTGGTTCAAGTGAGAGAGATAAGACATGGGCTAGTATAATAATATCAAGGAAGCCCATGATAGCCTAGGTTAAACCCATTAAATCCATGGGTGAGCTTCAAGCAAAGAGGCCCAAGTCCCTCATTGGCCCACCATCCATGACTCACTAGCCCATGGGGTTGCTTTGCTCGATGGATGTGGTGGTTGGTGCTGCTCGGCGACGGTGGTCGTCGATGGAGTCTGTTTAACTTGGTGGCGAGGACGATGATGGGCAGTGCGTTGGTCGGAGATAGTGGCCTTCATCGGAGCTGCTAGAGGCTAGTGGGCGGATCTGATTTGAGATGGGGGTGACCGATCGAGTTTGAGCGGGTCTAACTCGCGAGTCTCACCTTTGATCCATGTTTAAATTGATGTCGCGTCTGATCCTAAGCTAGGTAGATGCGTCCAGACTAAGCCGGGTCTGTCCGGTTTCGGTTTGAGTTTGATATGTCTCGGTCTGAGTTTGATATGCCTTTTTGTCCATGTGTGTAGTGTAGGGGGTAATTTTGTGTGATAAGGGAAATCATCTGCTTCGTATGAAAAATCGTCCACTATTAGTTTTTCTAGAGAAATAAGTCGTACCGTTTATAGAATTGGGGGATAGAAATGTGAGAAAGATAATAAGATGAGATAGTCGACGAAGAATATAAATAATGTGTTGCGTTTAAATAACTATAGTGACATTTTGGGAATACTAAAAAGTGCAAAGGTATTTTTGAAAATTCAAAAAGGACATGGATATTTTCAAAAATTCGAAAAAGAGAGCGTTGCGATTAGTTAAAAGACCGCACTGCGTTTAGTGTCTGTTATATAAAATGTTTTATGGATCGATGTCTACCACAAATGCCCTATGTTATAAAACTAGAGATAACTCGTGTCGTGTCATTGACACAGTGAATATTTTTATTATATATTCTATTTCTTTTCTTTTTTTTTATTCCTAACCAGTCAATCACATTGTAAAATTATAAGTAGAATAAATGTTTATCTCCTCTTGTTTTTTTTTTTTTTCAAAAACCCATTAATATTGTAATATAGATTAGCGGATGCTCGTGTCAAGACACGGTAAATAATTAATATGGTAACAAATATTAATTTTGTTACTTAAACCAAAACGGTTATCAATGACTGGTAATTTTATTTCACCGAGGAGCAAAGAGATGAAAACACACACACAAAAAAAAAAAAACCACCCCCATGACCCTACTTTCACTTGTTGATGTGACTTTTATATTAAAGAGAACTTGTAGTTAAATTCAAAATAGTCTTCAAATGTGATATTGATTAAATGATTAATTAATAAAAATAAATGCTACAACTTTTTTTTTTTTTTTTTTATAGAAAAGACCACTTTGGCTAGCTATTTGGCTAGCTAAAAATAGCTTTAGTTTTAAGATCTGACATATTTTAAAGATAAACTAAGATATTCAAGGTAGCATTTAAAATCAATTTTACATGTTAATTAACTAACATATGACATTAGAGTTTTACTAACTCTTCCAATGTAGATGCTCATATGCTTTATTTATCAACAGACCTCCTGTTTGGGGTGTTGTTGAATCTCGTCCAAAAAAGATATCCCACCGACTCTCGAGATTGGACTTTTGCATACTCTTACCATATCGGTCCTTCAATTCCTAAAGTACCCGTCTCTTGTGATTCCTTTTATTGGAGAACTGAGACATCTGTTCATCGACGAATTTTATCACCAAACATACTGCTCCGTGATGAGATCTTTAACAAAGGTCACATGGTTGTCATCTTGTACTTACCATGTTACCTTTACTTTGATGACTGTTGCTACTGTTACTCGTCATTGCTTCTTTCGGGTTGGACAATAGAGGCTCTAGTACCAAATTTTCACAAGAGGTCGAGGTGGCTCGACTAGGCTCGTAGAGACTCTTATAAAAAACGTAAAAAAAGGAGAGAAAGGAAGAAAATTGTTTTAAATTTGAAGAGAGATAAATAACCAATCAAAGAAATCGGGGTACCCAATTTTTCACAATAGGCCGTAGGGACTCGATTAGCCTCACAGGGACTCTTATAGAAAATCCAAAAAAGGAGGAGAGAAAGCCGAAAGGGATGAACCTGTTTTAAATTTGAAGAGAGAAAAATAATCTTGTAGAGAAAACGGGATACTCATCCTCTCACGACCCTCACTTTAAAACTTAATTCGCTGCTTGAAATTCTACTCCGTTAATGAAATGTCGATTGATATCATTTAAACAAAATTTGATAATATATATGAACTTACTCCCTTACACGGAAAAAAAAAAAATTCCTTTAAATCTCAATTACGTTATGTCATATCAAGTAATTAGAGGTTATTTGTGTCTTTGATACGATAAACACTTATTGAATGACTTTAAAAAATACATTACCAAGGATCGGGTCCGGAGAGTCTCCTATGATAGAAAATAAAAGGAAAAAAAAAATAAATTAATAATATTTTTTATTTGTATTGAGTTGATTGATGTGGTGACATTTATGTTGAGGTGGGTGGTACAGAATCACATCAAATTAATCCGGAGCAATCTAACTAAGTTGGCCTCCAACCGAATTAACAAATTATCTGCGAGTTACCAACCCAACAAAACCATAATAAAAAAAATAAATTCAAACTTCATTCTAATTTCTAGAATGGAATTTAGTTTAGTCTCCGAACTATTAATTAATATTCATTTTGGTATCTGAACTTTTAGTTTTTCTTTTATTTTAGTCTTTAAACTTTTTAATTTTAATCAATTTAATCTCTAAATTTTTAAACATTTAATTTAATCTCAGAATTTTTAAACATTTTTCAATTTGATCTAGTTTTTTTTTGTTATTGTTATTATTTTTTAATTTACTTTGCTAAAAAAATTAAAAAAAATAAAAGTTAAGATGTCAAATTGAAAAATATTTAAAAATTCAGAGGTTAAATTGAATATTTAAAAATTTAGAAGTTAAGTTGATTAAAATTTTAAAGTTCAAAAAGTAAAATAAAAAAATTAAAGTTTAGAAATTAAAATAAATGTTGATTAATAGTTCGATCGCTAAATTAAATTCACTCTTTATAGATGCTGGATGCGGGGTAATTTTGTCATTCAACCATCTGCACGCCTTTCCTCTTTTGACTATCATAATTTGCCGAGAGAGAAATTTCTAGGGTTTTGGCTGTCTGATTCTCCCTCAATCCTCTTTGGCGCCAATCCCAGCTCTTCAGCGAGGAAGAAGATATAGAGAAAGAGGGCGAGGCAGATCCTTGAAGGAAACTATGGTGTGCGAGAAGTGTAAGATCTCAATTTGCTTGGATTGCATTCGATTTTCTCAATTTGCTCTGTGCTTTTGTTGTTCAAATTCACTTTTTTTTTCTTGTTCTGGCGATGGAATCGATGTGTGGAGTTCTAAGTGGATTCTGCAGTGCTGTGCTTTTGTGGGTAGTGATTTTGTGATGTGTTGGTGATGGAATCAGGTGAGAAGAAGTTGGGGAAGGTGATAGTGCCGGACAAGTGGAAAGAAGGGGCCAGCAACACCACTGAGAGTGGCGGCCGCAAGATCAATGAGAACAAACTTCTCTCCAAGAAGCACAGGTTCGACCTCCTTCTGATTCTACACCATTAGATTTAACCCTTGGATATGATTTTTGGGTTGGAGAAAAAAAGGGGCCTATGTTAGTTAATTTGAGGTCATGTAGTCGATTTTGTTAGGTATATTGGACTTTCAAGACTTTGTTCCCTAAAACCTTGAGGATGTCTGGGTTGAACTGGTGTGAAGGCAAGAATTCTAGTGCATTAGAGATTGTGTTGAAGCTATTTCTGATTAGAGGGTTAATAGGATCATTGAACGAAAAGGGTACACTTCATTCCAAGTTGAGGATGAGTGAGGGACTTGCTGATTCCTATAATAGAGAACCCTATGGGGTGTCATAATCGGGGTTCATTGGAGAAGTGAGTTAACTAGGTGCGAACTGTCGGAGGAGACATTATATATATTTTTGCAATTATGTTAGTTATACATCTCTTATTGATTTCCAAGATATGGATGTCCTTTTTGTTTTTGGGCGCAATAGATGAATGCATTTCCTAGGTTCACAAGTTGGGCCCAATTAGGTTTGGATTCATGGTTATGGCTACTTTGGAGGCAAGATTACACCTCCCATTGAAGGTGAGATTTTAGGTGTGAAGTTGAGAACCTTGAACCCTCGGATTCAACATTCTTAAGAGCAATGGCTTTGGTGAATTGGATGTCTAGTCAATGACTTTGGAGTGATTGACGAAGACAGATCACATGGTATGTAGGCAGTATGGTCAACTAAGGTATTACATCCTCAGTACTTGGTGATTTTTTTGTCGTATCATTACTTCATAATCAAATCATCAACGTTTTGTCAACCATAACGCTGCCTATGCTGATTAGAGTTTTTAATTGCAAGTTAGATATCCATGGGCTATGAAACATGTAATTGCAGGCACTCCTATGAGAAGTATTCAGATGTATGTCACAATGAAAAGTACCGGATGCTTAGAATAGCTTAAAATGATATATCCAGTATGCAAAAGCGCGTATGAATTTGAGACGCACATGTGTAGGGAGACTAGCGCCTGCAACTTAGCTCAAGTAAGGGATCCTTGATAAGTTGCCAGCCTGCGCTTACATTTAAGGATATAACAAGGCTGCAGAAAAGCATTTAGGCTCCTGTCACAAAATTTCTGTACTTGCTAATGCTGTAGCTTTGTTGCCTGTACATGCTCTACTTCTGTTTGTTTTTGCCTTTGTTCGTCTACTCTTGGTATCATAATCTTGTATTTGGGCCTTGCTTTGATCATAGGCTTGCGGCTATTTACTTATTTGATAGTTTACCCCTGCCATTTTTTGTTTTGGCTAATGGTTGCTTTGTACTTTTTTCTTAAACCATTCTTTCTAATGAATGCTTTCGCTTGGTATATTTTGGTCACGATAGATGGACTCCGTATGGGAATACTAAGTGCATGATCTGCAAGCAGCAAGTACACCAAGATGCCAAGTACTGCCATACATGTGCTTACTCTAAAGGTCTAGACCGCTACCAAACTTACATACAGATTGAATTCTTTCTTGGTGGTTTCTTGCGATGGTTGTTTGTATAAATCTTCTCAAGACATGAGCTTTGTGCAGGTGTATGCGCAATGTGCGGTAAGCAAGTACTGGACACCAAGTTCTACAAGCAGAGCAATGTATGATATGTGCTGTAAGTTCTTGCTTGCGGAGCTAATGCTCGCTTCTGGCCTGTCAAGCAAAGTACACAACTATGTAAAAAACAAGAGCTCTACTAATTGTTTAATGGTGCTGGCTTGTTAAATCCTGGTCCTTGATTTCCAGCAATCCGAGAAATAAATTCTCTCTGTATATTTCATTTCATAGAAAACCCGACAACACATAGCCATATGCACAGGAAACCCGACAATAGCCATGCGCATCCTGCATGGAAAGCGGATAATATCAACAGAAAACAATTCTGTAAACATACTAGCGATCGATGATCATCATATATATATATATATACCTGACGGGGACGGACTTGTTAATTAATTAGGTCTGGTGATGATCCCTGCATGTGTGAGCAGAGCCCAGAGGTGAGTGATGAATTCGCCGCCCGTGGCAAGGTGTTCTGCATGTGCCTTGGCATTGTCTGATGGAGCCAGATACACCATCAGCTCTGCCCAGAATCCTGCTAGAATCTTCCACCTATCTGCCATTCCATGTTCGGCCAGCAGCTCCATCGCCAACGTTGCGGCGGCCTTGAAAGGCGATCCATTAGCTGGATCCCCCCTCATCTTGTTAAACGTATCAGTGGCCGAATGGGATCCTTCGAGTAAAACTTTTGCGTCAGAAACCATCCTATCGAAGATCCTCTGTGCCGTGTTTTGATGATCAGGTAATAGCTCTGGAGCAAAGGCCACCAAATAAGCACAGTATTTGTATAAGCTTGTTGCCACATGGAAATCTTCATCAACTGCTGCCTCTGCTGCAGGTGCAGGTTTAATATTTGAGGGGGGCGAGGGCGGAGCGAGCCTTTCGCAGAGACGTGTGGCCATGTGCCACACCAGGATGTACTCAGAAACAGCAGTACTCTCGAACTCAAAGTTGCATTCCTGCAAGAGCCTTTCTTGGTCGAATCTGTTTCGAGCAAGGGAGTTGGCACCGTTGGACAATCTGTCGTGGTTCCTCTTTATAGATTTGACAACAGCTCTCTTCACTTGTTCGGACAACTTGATTCGTTCCCCTTCATTTTGACCATCTCTAGGCCAGTCGATGATGTTGCCCAAGTAAAAATCTTTTAGCCAAGGAACATGGTCGTAGGAGTCTAAGAAGGAGTATTGCCCCAGTTTCCTTTCCCAAGGAATACGCATCCTCCAGTGGGTGCGGCCGATTATAACCTCTGTCATCCACTTAACGATCTTCCAGTCTGCCCCCGTGGATCCATTATTTTTCACGTAATGGCAGATCAATCCTACCTTGGCCCAGATTGAAGTTGCTTCCGCTACGGTGTCTATTATTTCAAAGAGTACGAGTGCCGATGCCAAGATCCACGTCACATGAACGTCGAAAACTTTCCCGTCTATGACCACAATTCCATTATCCAGCATCGGATCGTACCCAAGGAGGGCCGCTGTGGCAAACCCTATGTAATAGATGCACAGGGAGATATGAAGCACCGTGAGGAGCGGCCCGCCAGTGTAAGTGAGAAAGTATTTGGTGTAGAAGAAGTCATAGAGGAAATGAAGCTCTACTTCGATCACTCTGAATGCCCGCTCGGGGAGTAGGAGCAGCCCGTCTCGGAAGAGCAGCCATGTTTTCTCGTGGGAGGATTCGTGCAGCGGGTGACCTCCATACCTCCGGAGCAGCAGCCAGAAGAACGCAAATGAAAGGCAGATGTCTTTGCGTCTCCCATCTTCTTCTGCATCATCTCCTGAATGGAGCAATGCCCCTTGGCATCCCCAGATTTGCTCTACCGTGACGATATCTTCCCAGTTCTCGAAATTTGGACTGGAAGAACGCGGGTTGGCATCTCTCAATCCCACCAAGTACTTGTACCCGGTCATGCAAGATGGATTAATTTCTGCTCCAGCTCCGTCGGTGAGCTCATGCTCCATTCGCATATAAGAAGCAATCTTGGCGGCAAATGTACCAGCAATGCCTTTTGACGGTGAAAGGCTTGCGTATACATAAACATAATCTGCTTGATCGATAAGCATGGTAATCTCACGCGACACGATGATCACCGAATACAGATCATAAAGGGCAGACAACGTGCCCCTGTTGAGAAGCAAGCTTATTGCATAGAAGGTGAGGACCGAGAACTCCAGCAACTTTCTTAGAGGATTCTCGTTGTCATCAAGAGTGAAGGAGATGTTGCTAATGAGTCCATAAGCTAGAGCGAGGATAATCAATCCCCAAATAGGGTAAAGAGGACTGCGTGTAACAGCAGGCAGCTGCCTGATCATGCCGAAAGTGTATGATACGATGGGGATGATGGACAGGTAGGCAGCCCACAAAGGATACCTGAGCAATACACTACTCGAGTATCGCCTTCTAGATGCAAACAAGCGCACAAAGAAGACGATGGCTATGACAATTACTAAGAATACCAGGATCCATATCCTCGCTGGTGACGTTTTGCAATCAGCAGCAGCAGGCGGCGGAGGCGGAGGTGTATATGATGATGATTCCATAGATTCTAAAAAGCCCCGAAACAAGCTGATGGGTACGAGAATTACATCAATGCATACCAGCTTCTGTAATAACCTCCTCCTCCTCGCTGACGGCGTGTTGGAATCAGCAGCCGGCTGCGGCGGAGGTGGACAGAATATAGATCTAAACAAGCGCCAAAACAAGATGCATACAAAGCACAAAAACAACAGTACGGCAATTATTACTAAAGCTACCACTACCAGGATACATAACGCTAGCAATGTGTTGTAAGCAGCAGCAGCAGGCGGCGGCGGCGGCGTATATGATGGAGTGGGCGGCATGGAAGAGGAGGGATGATAGATTGATCTCATAATTCGTGTGGACGTGGAGGAAGGAAACGAGAGGGAGAGGACCGAGTCGGGAATGGGACCTCGGGGGATAACAGTTAGAGCATCTCCACCAGTATATATAAAGTATCTCTTCCTCACTATTCATACAATCAACTCTTTTCAATTTTCATTCACATTAAAAAAATTATTACACACTACTCTCACTATTCATCCATCACATCATTATACATTTTTTAAAAAACTCTAAATTTTAAATTACTATTCATTCACACCAAAAATCATTGTAA
>JAOWBR010186427.1:0-10378 GCA_028571145.1 Dionaea muscipula | reverse complement strand
CTACCGTTTCTAAAAATATAATACGGTAGTATACTACCGTTTGTCTTAACAATTTAAAAAAAAAAAGAAGGGCAAAAATGTCAGGCGCCTATACCGAGGAAGCACACCCCTGAAAAATCGGCATGGCATCTTGCAAAAATAAATAAACTAGCGGAGACGATCTTAGCTAGCAGCAGTGCCAGTACCAACTTTCCTTTAGCTCCATAATATGCAATTGCACAAATTTTATAGGCTGTACTGTAATAATAATACACTTGATAATGGGAAATTTCTTTTCTTCCCACAATTAATACTGGAGGTAATGTAAGAAGAAGCAAAACGAGAGGGCATCACTGCTCATCATTCGATAGCATACATGATGCTGCAGCCTGCAGTGCAGGTAACATCTCTCGTCTGTTATCCTATATTCTTGACAATCTGAATAATAAATAATGTGGCTGTATATGGCATAGATTGAGACGAGATCTCAGGAAATCTATGTTTAACCCTGTATCTGTATCGTTGTCCCCCGTTCGGTGACCGTGTGACTGTCTTGTGGCTTCATAGATGATGCCATGTTTCTCTGTATTGCTGTTTGTGGGCGTCTCTTGCTTTGAGAATTGCTTGCTCCTCCACAAAGATTGCAACTCTAGTGTCAAATCAAAACTAAACAAAAACACAAAAGTGCAGAATCGCCCCCGCAAGGGTATTCACCTGCGGCTTCATCATCATCTGTTTACTCACTTTGGCAGCCTCTTGATGAAAGGTTTTTGGCAGACGAGCAGTCTCTGGTCGTTGTTGCTCTCGATTTCCATGATTCTGGTCTCCCATTTTAGTCGCTTAGTGAGACCTCTTGTTGACTCGATCAAAGCTGCACTGTCCCTCAATAATAACCAGCCCTGTACCAGTAAAGTTATATAGCACCGATAAATCCCAGAGGAAGAGAAAATCATTCTCAAATCAAATCCATGGAAATAACTATCTTAAAGGGTGCACACTGAGTTTCTAGTTTATAACTTGTTGTAGGAATGCTAACAAGAGATATCTGGTAAAGGAAATTGAACACAAAGATTTGAAAACAGAAAACAGTATCAGCCTGAAAATGTTAGCCAAGTTAGTACCTCTGGGCGAAGCAAGCGATCTATCTCAACAAATAAATCAAGCATGCTGCTGCATCTACGCCTCTTCCGAGTTTCAAGAGTGAGAAGTCCATCAGCATGCACCATGTCATATGACCGAGGATAAGATGGAAATGCTTCACACCTACAGCAGGGAACCAAGGAGATCAAGAGAGAGATGTGGATAGTGTTATAGATGGAATTGTCCCAAACTCGTAACATTTGATCACGTCTACTCTAATACCATATTAAAATAACTTGAGGCTCACATTTAAAATCAACTTTAATATGGTATCAGATCGGGTTGTCCACGTGTGAAAATCCAATAGTAACACGTACTCCACACCATCTAAGTTATCCACGTGTCAGGCTTCAAAATGTGTCACATGTGCGGGGACGTGTTGAAGGTGTGAGGATAAATCCCACATTGACATTGGGGAAATAAAACTTTACAAAATGGCTTATAAGGATTTGAGACAACTCTATCGATTGTTAATTGTTTTAGATGTGAGTCCCAAACTCTTTTAACATGATATCAGAGTAGGTATGACTAAACATTACGAGTTTGAATCCTGTGAGTACACCTCATTTACATTTTTTCCGGTCAATGTAAAATGCAAGGACATGGACCTTCTTGCTTTTGTCTAGAAAGTAGAAGTCAAAATTACCAGTCATGTAGAACACCAGCGAATCCCCTGTCGAGAATCAAGGGCAGGTAGTCAGGTCCGTTTATAGGGACAACATTCATCACCCAAACAGATCTTTTGGTATCCAACAGTGCAGAATTGAAGCCCCCAAAGCGGGCATTCATATCGAGCACATTCCTCACCATGTTGTAGGGAGGAGATGGATCCTCATCTCCAGGTCTTTTTGGGTGGTCAGAGAATATTAATGGTGATAGAAGGGACCAATAATCACGAACTACCAAGTTCCAGTATGCAGAATCCTCTGCCAAATCTTCTGAATGCAACCCTGATAAATCAAATGAACCATTAAACTAGAACAGGAGCAGGAAGGTGGCCCAAACAAATGGGAGATGCATGGTTTAACAACTATCACAACCAATCCGATTCTGACAAAGCATGCAATAACTAACCCAGTGTGATACCCATCACATAGGTGGACGAGAAGAGATTGAGATTGAATACTAAGTCTAATGAGTCAACAACGTTTAATCATTTTGCGTTGAAGAGGATAAAAAATTCCATTAAGGTGCGATTGGGAGGGCTTATCAAAGTCAGGTTGTCATGATGGGCTTGGTGGAGTAGGCACAATGGCTACATGACCGGACAATCTTTGGGTCGGTGGTGAGCCCGAGTGCCAAATAGTTTCTGTTTTATAAGGCCTGACGAATATGTTGGTGTTTTGCGTTCTAATTATGATGCCATAATCTCAACAGTGTTCAAGGGCGAATTCTAATTATCAACCCAACTTACCATGCAGTTGAAGTTCTTTTGCGTTCAATTTAGCCCTGGAAGGCCAAGTTGGCCTATCTTCAATGGGAATCCATCGGCGGCTACGAGTTCCTCCTATGCAATTTTGAAGTGTCCTATAGTATCCAGATTCTGCATCATTCCCCTTACTGCATATAACGGGGGCTGCACCAGGTTTCCTGAAAACAAAAATAGGTCGAATGGCATCCAAAATCACCAGCTTCTCATCCAAAGAAATCATAGACGAGTGAAATAAGTACCATATTTATCAGAACCCTGACCTTGAGTAATAGCAACCCCTCTTACTTGTCTTTTTCCAAACAACAGTTTCATCCTGCTGGGACAACAACTCCCAACAGAGGTTTACTGCAAAATCACGTATGAAATTCCATCTTTTTTGATTCTCTTTGCTACGAGCACTTGCAAGAGGTGAAGTCCAAACAAAATATCCACCAGGCCTTAGGACCCTATCCACCTCCAACAGGTACAAGCCATCTACAATCATAAGAAGAAAATTCAAACTAACAAAAGTTGCAGATCACAATTCATGACATGGTTAGCAGGAATTCATAGGATTTGATATTCAGTATAAAGAACAAAATGTTCAATATATTTCATCCGTATTCTACCACTTTAATATGGTGTGATCAAATAACGCGAGTTCAAATTTTGTGAGTGTGACCCCCATTTATTCAACACTTGATATGAGGAGGGTCAATGGTCCATGGTTCAAGCTCAAAACACATTTGCGTGAGGAGACGTGTTAAATATATCTCACGGGTTTTCTAGTACACGGAACACTAGGAATGAAGAAGATGAATAAAAGGATTTTAGCAACTACAATCAAGCCAAATCATCTAAAAAACTTAATTGTTAGATGAAGATGCTTTTTTGGATCATAGACAAAGATGCTTTATCAAATGAAGATGTTTTTTTAAACATGCCTCGTCACTGTATTTCTTAGGCTTTAATTGAGGAAGAGGACATTCTTAATTGATATATACTCTTTGAAGAGTTACAAAAAAGTAGTATTTCATGAACAAAATTAATATTGAAGATCGAACACAGAATATCCAACACCATATTTGAAGATCTCAGCTTCACAAGATGTTCACAATATAGCTGAGAATAAATACCTTTCTTATCCCAGTCAACACCACATTTTGCACAATGAACCATATCATAGGAAAGAGATGGACATGGCAACTGGTTTTTTATAATAGAACCAATCATTGCCGGGAGACCTCTTTCAAGAGTTAGCTGTACTTGACTGCCAGAAGCCTCATAACGTGCAATACACATCGTCAGTAGCTGTTGTGAGAATAGATGTGCCCCAAAGCTGCCATAACCACATCCGATGTCCAGAATGGTTCTTACCTGTAACAGAGAAGTGATATTGTCATGAACATCAATACGTCCATAACCCAGTCAGCAGCCCTCTATCTCGCAGATAATCAAGTAAACCGGGCAATCTTTAAGTAAATATTAAGTACTAACAAGTTCTGCTACGTAATTACTATTTCATCCACTCTTATTTTCTTAGTTGGATTTTGCCTGTGCACTAGGACCTCCAAGATATATTTGAATAGTTGGAACAACCAAACACAAAAGTAGAATGGTTCAATAAAGAACTATGATATTGTTGAGTTCTAACACAGGGATATTAGTACCATAACAACCAGATGCAAAATACTATTGCAAGTAAGTCGTAGTAGAGGTAATCTTACACGTTATATTGGGGTCCATAGATTTAAAAGAGTGGTGGAATCTTGTTCCCCTTCTTGAGGGTATATGAACCTTGTTTCCCTTCTTGAGGGTATATGAACAATTATTATTGTGCTAGTAAGGGTAGAAGTCTGGAATTAAAGTGGTGTGCAGGTGGATTATATTGAGGGGTCAGATCAAGTTGTTCATATACTAGAGTTGGTAGCAGAGATGGGAAGTTTCAATGCACTAGATCTTTCTTTTGTGTATGCAAAGAATGCTTCTGCTCAAAGGCATACACTGTGGGCTAATATGTCACCCACCCCAATTTGTATGAAGTTTGACTCATTTCTGAGCCCAATCATTCCTGCAATTTGATGAGAGTAGTCTTCAACACCATCAAACATCAGAGAAGCAGAACGAAAGGAAATCTGCTCTTCATCTAGCATCATCATCCTGCAATGACAAAGGAAGATTATCGAGAAAGTGCAAAGGAAAAGGCAAAAACAAGGGTGTCATGTCATACTCCCATAGGGTTGAAAATCCCCTTCCAATTACCTTTTGGTAAAGCTTCCTGAAGAAAGTACTTCCTCAGCAGTAATCCTGACGTTTCCAACCCAAATGACATCTCTTCCAGTAGGCCATCTAAGTGGAATCTTATAATTTACAGGTGGTACAACTAAGCAATTTTGCCTCAATCCATAGCCACAATGACGCTCATACGCCTCGCCATTGGAATAACCTGAATCAAGGCTTTCTGAAATATTGTAGCATGGCACTAGATTTTCAGACTCCTCAGCACAGAACTGAAATTCTTTCGACTTTGGAGATCCCAAAGAGAGCTCTCCTATATGCCAAAGGTCCAAGATGAGTTGCTCCTGCAATCTTCTATATTCATGATAGACATGACCTCTTGATGATGAGGTAATTGTGATAGTCCACCAAAAGGATCCAACTAAGGCAAGGATCAATATGACTAATAAACCCATCCTAAGAAGTAACAGAGTCAACCTTTGACGATTTATTGCAAGGCTATCAACCGTGAAGCCACTTTTAATTGCGTTGAGCTTCGACTGAGAACTATCAGTAGAAAGTAGCCGAGTGGGGAATTTCAAGGACAAATACCCATGGCTAGAAGGAGACCGAGCAATGACCGTATCTTCCTTTTCTGTTTTGTCTTTGATTGGAGAGTCTTGAGGATCCCACTGACTTTGATTAATACCGGAAAATCGTCGACTAAGAGGCCTTGACATTGCAGCCTGAAATCCCCACAAAGATTGTTCTGAAAGACTCTTCAGTAAGAAGGGACAACTATGGGTCAGGTTAGGATCTGATGATTACTTCCACAGAGTAACACAACTCTTGACCAATAGAAGTGGGAAAATTAGTTCAGTTACTTCTCTTTACAAGGGGCATTTCTGACTGTGATGCTTAACCAAGAGCAGGAATTAGCAATTCAATATAGATTCAGCTTCCTCAGTCAAACACTTCACAGTATCATAGTCACTTCAATGAATTACAAATGTGAGGAAAAGAAGAAGAAGAAGAGCATCTTCAAAGTTAACATTGAGCTCAAGAACCAGAGATGAAAGCAAATGTAGAAGACTAAGCAAATAAAATTTAGTTCAGTCACAGAACAGGAGCCAGAAAATTGAGCACTGTCCCATGTTAATAAAATAAAGAAATTGATAGAGCTATGAGACCCAGAAAAGGGAGCTTTTCTGCTGAAGCGGGAAACAAGAGACGAAATCTATGCTAGCAAGTATAGTTCAATCGAAATTCGGTCCACTTGATACCTCAAAATGAAAAGCAAAAAAAAAAAAAAAAACAAGACCCAGAAAGCTCGAGCGAAATGGGATGAACCCAGAAAGAGAGACGATGAGTAGTACCTGAGGAAAGTGGAAAAGGAAGAGTAAATGAAACCCAGAAAATCAGCAGATTAAGAAGAGAAAGGTGGCCATGTCATTCCAACTGCCAGAATTTGTCTTCTTTCAGCTTTCAGTCTTGTTTTTCCCTTTCCTCGGTGATACGCACAAATCACACTCTCTTTTCTCACTTGAAAACGCGTGGTAGTGGACCTGGGTCTGATTCCTAAAGAGAGAAACAGCAAGAGGAGGAGAATGGTGTGGGCACCGTCGTCGTCGTTAGACTCAAATCCAAAACAATGATTGACGATAAAGCTGAAAAACAAAAGCTATACCCTTTGATGGTAGTAGCATTTTTAGTTGGGGTTCAAAAAAAATCTAACATACTGTCTGTCAACCGCCACCACCAACAACAATCTCCATCCCCCTCTGGATCTTCACAGATGCAAAAAATCCTCAAATCGACTGTGAAAATTTGGCAGGAACAAAAATATCAATGAACAAATAAAGAGGAAACGTCCGCAGTACAGTTCTGCCCAGTTCGGCTCCACCCCAGCAGCACCAACCCCAGATCCTCAATCTATCTATCGGTTCCTGTCCTCCCCTCACTCAATCTATCCTTCACTAACGGCAGAACTTTGAATACTATACAATTGTAGTTGCACAGTGAATGTTAGAGTATGGCCCTTTCACTCTCTGTTAAGTGTTAATGCCCCAACCATGCCTAACCCCCCTTCAATCAATGTAGAAACCAATGGTGTTTTTGAGTGTGTAGGTTGATTGATTTGCATTGTTGCGGAAGTGGGAGCCGATAAGGTCAAACATAATTATTGAATCGATTAGTTTAATATTAATGGTTAAATTTGTTGTTTGACTCTTCATATCTTAAACATATTCTTTTTAAGTCAAGAAACCAATACCAACCAAATAAAAAAAAATAAAAATACACACAAATTTTCTGTTATCTGTGACACCCAACTCTATGATTGTGATAATAACTTATAAATTTACTATACAAAGCATGACATATTTTGAAATGTCTCACCCAAAATATGTCAAGATATTTTCGACCATAAGATGATAAAAAAGGACGGGAAAAAATATCAACCGTTGGATTAAAGAGAGTTGTAGTGGATAATAAATAGGGTGTATAAATTAATGGGATGGATAATAAAGTGAGGTGGAGTTAATAAAGTGGGGTGGGGTTGGTAATAAAGTGGGTTGGTGTGAGGTGAGAATATTTTTTTTATAATATTAATATTTTTAATAAAAGTGAATTTTTTTAATAATTTTTTTAATAAAAATTATATAATATTATAGTTAGATTTTTTAAAATGTTGAGGTAATCCAAATAAAACTAATATTAATACAATAATTTCGAATTTTTAATATTATATTATGATTTATAATTTTATGTTTTTGTTTATTTTTTTAAAAGAGTTGCTAACATATATTTTTTCGATGATTTTTATTTTGCGAGAGTGAAGTGTTTATCGTGCCGAAGGCACGGATAACCGCTAGTTAATAACAATTTTAAAACTGTTATATATACAGAGAGTCTACTTCAAGAGTGAACGTCTATTTTTTAACAGTAGTATGAACATCTCACCACCGTTTGATTAAAATCATCAAAGATTAAGATTTCATATTGTGTTACTGTTCATTCCACTATTCACCTATTATTAATCGTGTTTACTATTCACCTACTACCAATCAATATCAATATTTGATCATATCAAATCCAACGGTCAAACAAAATTCACAAAAAGTTTGTAATAACTTCAAATTACATATTATTGTCCATCCACCGGGGTTTGACTTGTATTAGGACAAAAAACCTTTCCTCTCTCTCTAGAGGAATGGACGATTATCTCACCTTAGGTTTAGGTGTTCCTATTTATGATATTATAGGTTGTTCGTGTCTTCGACACAATGATTAATAAAAAATATTTCTTATTAATTATAAGAAAATTAAATAAGTCAAAATAATGAATAAATAAAAATAAAAAAATAAAATTAATATTGGTCTTGTTTGCATCATGATAAAAAAACAAAAAAAATTTCAATATAATATTATATAACTTTTATAAATAATATTATATGAAAAAAAAATTCTTACCCACAAAGACATCCATTTCTCTCTCTCCTTCTCTATTCTTCTGATATGAGTCTGATCGGTTCGCTCTCGGATGACGACGACCCATTGTCGATTCCCACCGGTCCAATGACTCGAGCACGTGCCAAGATGATTCAAGACTCATATCTCGAATTGGTTCGTCGCACTTTAACTCAACCATGGACGCCTAGAGACGACCCCAGATGCATTTGAAATATTAGTAGAGTTACCACGGAGGCGGACGAATGAGCACAAAGCAAGAAAGCGGCTGAGACTAGTTCAGACGTTCCACCGGACGTCCGTGATCTTCACTTCTCAGATTGAGGTTGTCTCGGACGTCCGTACGGACGTCTCTGGATGTTTGGTACCCATCCGCGATGAGCACGGACGTCCGCCAGAGCGGAATGACTTTTTCTTCGATATCGTCTGCGACGAGCACGGATGTCCGTACGGACGTCCGTTCGAGCGGAACAATTTTGGCTGGCGCGGAACTTTATTATTTTTAGACTCTGTTTAGGATTTATTTTCTTATTGGTTATTTTCTTCAACCCTTCTATAAAAGGGGCTTGTAAAACCTTATTTGGCATGTTGAATCATAATTTGAGAGCATTCTCTTTTCCAAATTCCTTGGAGTTTTCGATCCTTTCGGTGGAATCCGGATTGGTCACTCGGCTTATCACTCGGCCTTCCGCATCCGAGCGTGGCGCTTCTAATCCCTCTGGTTCTTCGTCTTCTTGATATATTTGGGTGTCGGACAAGTTTCCGCCGTTCAACCGTGATAGAATCGTCCGGTCAAGGGTCCATCCGAGTCAATTGAAGAATCGGTCCAAGTTATCGCTTCCGAGCGGGTCCCGTCGCAGGTCGGCTGGGTTCGCGCGTCAGTTGGTATCAGAGCCTAACTTCAATCAGGCTCGTCTATCTTTCCTTTTAGTTTTCAATTCTTGTTCTTTGAATTCGTGTCTGTGCCTTTGTCTTCTTGATTTTCTTTTGATTGCCGTCGTCTAGAGTCGTCAAAAATCCGATCTTAAATTTAGGTTTTGCTTAGATTCATCGTCCAAAAAAAAAAAAAATCAAATCTTTCCTTCTGTCGCATCTTCATCGTCGTCTTCTTTGTTTGTCGTCTTTGCGTCAAAAAAAAAAATCTTATCATCTTGGTTTGGATCTTGATTTTTAGGGATTTGATTCGTTGTGCCAAAAAAACAAAAGAGAGTGACTCGAACTTCAAAACAAAAAAAAAAGACTTGATAAAAAAAAAAGGCGATCAAATTTCCAATTCAAAAAAAAAAAAAAAATTGTCAGTGCAAAAAAAAAAAAGATGATCGAATTTGATTCAAAAAAAAGAGAGTCAGCAAAATATTTTATGACACTTCCCTAAATTGCTTTGCTTGCTTTATTGACCCAGAAAATTCACAAAATATTTGTGTGTCAGTTGCACTAGTTTTCCCTTTTTTTCGTGTCATCGTCTTACTGTTAAAATTCCGTGCTGTCCTTGTTCACTTTCTTGCTTCGTCGTGTGACACTACAAAAAAAACAGCCATTTACCGATGGATTTGATCCCGACGGACCTTATCCGTCGGTGATTGTCGACGGATTACCGTCGGTTTTTTTTTTCCCGCTGATCTATCCATTTGAATGCCGCCGTATTTCCGACGGATAGTTAATCCGTCGGTGATGATTCGTCGGCATTCCGTTGATGTTGATAAACTAAGAATTAGGTACCGACGAACCAAAATGGTCCGTCGAAAATCCGTCGTACAGTTAAAAAATATACCGACGGATAATATATCCATCGGTAATCTGTCGGGGAAATGTGAACTTAGGGCAAAATTGCGCAGCAACCCCTCTTCCCCTTTCCTCTTCTTCCTTCTCTTTTCCTTTCCTCTTCGGCGGCGATTTGGCAGCGATTCAACGACGACAACGACGGAGAAGGAGGCGACGGCGTCCGGCAACTGGTGACGGGCAGTGGGCGGCGGCATGCGGGCATTTGGTAGTGGTGGTGTGCATTGGTTTTCGAAGGTTTGAATTTGTTTTAGTTTGTAATTTGTTTATTTTGTTAAGTTTTTATTGATTTGTGATATATTTGGTTGTTATTATTATTTATATTTGGTTGATTAGTGTAATTGTGATATGTTTTTGTGTTATTGGGTTAGGGTTTGTGTAATT
>JAOWBR010186416.1:0-10378 GCA_028571145.1 Dionaea muscipula | reverse complement strand
AGGTAAAAGAGTGTTGGATGATAGGAGAAGTAGACTTGCTCCAGACATTCTAGACTGTCTCATATGCTTAAAGGATTAGGAGGATGAACGTCTTGGAATTGTGAAACGATCAGCTAAAGATGAATTATGAGATTATTTTGCTGACTCTGATATAGATAATGATTAGTGGCATCCATCAATGTCTCAGCAAACTATATTGATGAAGAAACTTTTTCACACTTTGAGATAACATTTAATCATAGATCATTCTATGTCTCAGCGCACTATATTGATGAAGCTTTTCTACTATGACGAGGCGACAGTATGTTTTTTCATATGTTTTCTACTTTAAATAGAACTCAATCTAATAATTATGTATTTGCTTCATGCTAATTGGGTGGCAAAAATGATGAAACCATGCTAATAGGTCACGAGTATTTTTCCACATTGAGATATCTGATGTTGTGACTACGCTATTAAATGATGTTTATTTAGTGTTAGATGACATTCTTTTCAATTGTGTATGTCGAGTTGTGTAGATTTAGGATTGTTGAACACATCTTCCACCACTTAGTGTGCATAGAGAATATTATCATGGTGGTGAGCTTGCTGCTTTGAGAACTTTTTCATGTATATGTTATCATGTTTGTATGCTGCAGCACTTCTTACTAGTATAGTGATGGCATTTTGGGTACTGACTGCAATTAAGTGAAAAGAGCAAAGCTATTTCAAGTTTCTAATATGTATAGTGACACTACAGCCTGCAGATTATGAACCTCCGTTCTTCAGATGCTGCACAGCAGAAGAAGGCCACAACCAATGGACAAAGAATCCCTTGAAAATGGAAGTTGGGGATGTGAATAGCAAGTACTTTGTCTTGTCCTTGAAGGTGAGAACCGAAACAAAATCAAATTAACTAAATTAGCAAATCACTTTTTTTTGTATTTCTTATCATCTATTTGAATACGTTAAGAGCGTGCTAGATCCTTGTGAAGATGATGGTGAAGGGGATCATTGTGATGATGTCAGCTTGGGAGCTGATTCTATTAGAAGAGAAGACAGCTCAGAATCTGAGACTGAGGTAAGCCAATAATTTTTCTTCTGGAGCTGTGCCTGGATCTTGCCCTGGCATTCATGAAATCACACAGATATTCATGCAAACCTTCTATCTCATATAGGTAGGATCCTCGCAAGAGGATCAATACATCATTGCACCAGCAGGTAGTCATTTATACTTCAGTATCACCTTTAACATGATAATCAATAACAAGTGGTTACTTTTGTCATGTGGTATCTGACTGGTTGTTACTTTTCTTTTTTCATTAACAGATCGACAACAGCCATGTGAAGAAGATACTGCCATGGAGCAAGGTCATGCAGTTGATGGTTTCTTTCCAGAAAAAAGAATCAATATGAGTGAAATATCGTTGACTTAATAGAAGCTTCAATTGGAACTCTTCTTGTTATATGTTTCCCCTACTGTCATATGGTCTTAATCTTATTGAGTAAATGATAATAGTGGTTGTACTAATTGGAAATGTACTGTGTAGATAATACACAGGATCCGGAAGAAGATGCAAAACAACTATGCCGAGTGAAGGACTGGATTTGCTCATTCCCTCGTGATGCTGTAGAGATAACTGACGTGCTGTCCAGCTTCCCCGACATCTCAGTGGTAGGGTATTTTGATAGGAAAAAGGGCAGTTGCTAATCATTAGGAATTTGAGGTATTTGAGCTTTTACCTATCAGCTGTCACTAAGGAGTTTCCTATTTGTATTTACTAATGCAGATCATGATTGAAGGTAATACCGTCCTTGTGCTCTATATAAAGTGTAGTGATGGGAGTATTCGGTCTGAGTCGTAAAATATATTGTCTCTTGCACATGATGGAAGTTTGACTAATTTCAGAGATAATTGAGAAGCTAGTAAATCAGTGCATATTATCAAAACTTGGGAGGGATACCTATGCCATTAAACGACAGAAGGTTGCAAGCCTTCTCTAAGCTCTCTTTTTTCAGTAACAAATTTAGTCTTGCTATTACTGCTGCTTATATACTTTTACCCACTACTGATTGTTCACTGGGCAAAATCGCCGTAATGCAGAAATCTGACTATGAGTTTGATGTGAAAGAAGAAATTACGGAACAAGAACTTCCAATTGGGTGCAAAATGCCTCAGGGTTTCAGTGAAGATTTCATGTACTTGAAAGTTAGTGGTTTACTCCTATTAGTCCTGCTCTTTAACTTCAATGTCCTATGCGAGTGAAATGAGTAAATTCCCCCCAATTCCACTCTTTTCTGGGTTCTTTCTTCCCTTAGTTGGATTGGCGTGGTTAAAAGTGGCTATATTCCTTGTTTGAGATCTTCACATGAACAGCAAGTCTGTAGATGACTAATTGATTTTTGATTGTGAGTTTGCAAATCAAAGGAAAGTTCTGAGAGAACATCTGAATTTCTGATAGAGTGAGCAATATGAGTTGTTGATGTGAACCTGACAAGTTTCTTTACCAGGATAACATAATTACTAATAATCTATCTCGATCTATTAGCTGATTTAATTGGCTGGTGTAGGCTCTATATCATGCTCTCCCGATGGATTATGTGACAGTTGCGAAACTTCAAAACAAGCTTGGGGAAGAAGCCAACCAACACACAGTCAGAATGTTGATTGATAAAATGACCAAAGATGGGTTTGTTGAAGCAAAAATCAATCGCAGGCTAGGTTAGCTCATACTCCAAAAAGTATAATTAAGCAAATCAAACAAATTCTTGGCATGCTTCTTAACCTTTTGTTGCAGGTAAGCGTGTGATCCATTCAGAGTTGACAGAGAAGAAGTTAAGCGAAGTCAGGAAAGCATTGGACATTGATCATATGGTGATTACCGTGATGCTTCTTCTTTGTAGAACTAAGTTTATATGCAAATTACCTTGAACTGTTTTATTCTACTTCTGTATGACCCATCATCATCTAATCTTGTACATGCATCTTTGTTGATTGAATTTTGCTGTTTTTTGCTCACCACTAAAGGAGAAAATGCAATCTTAATACCAAAATACAAATGTCTAATACTGATGTGATGAACAGGAGACAGATATGGATGAACCACAAAGCAAGTTGAACCTTGTCAAGTTCCATGGAACGGGTATCTTGTTCATTTTTTCTGGGTTCTATAGTCGGTTATGGGGTTTTGGTTTAACCACTTCTCTGCTTCATAGGAAAGAACCATGTTGATGTGTCAACCTGTGGCGGCCTTCACTCCATAGGATCGGATCTCACACGCACCACAAGCAGGTCTGAGATGCATCAAAATGGTTCCATTAGGAATGAGCAGACTATGCTGGAAAGGGAGCTGCCAAATACACCCACTAGCAACGCTTTGGTTAGTTTCAGTCGCTAAAAAACATCGGATAATTATTTGTTTTGAATATCTTATGGTGTTGAATGAGTAGTGGAGAAACTTAGCTCTGTTGGAATTGATTCTGATTTAGAAAAAGTGCGATTAGAAAGTAGAAATGGAGTGGAAATGCCTTATAAATGTTCCATCAAACTTTATTATCATAGTTTTCCTTTGACGCCTTGTTCTACGACTGCACTTGTATTACTAATTACTTAAAAGTTTTATTGCAGCCAGTTGCCTCACGAGAGAGCACTGTGCCAGGGAAAGACAACACCAGGCTTAATGGAAACAGTGGTCATGATGGTGATCTGATTTGCAGTAGGTCCAGCCAGGAAAAGCGGACTAGGAAAACCAGCTTGGTATGCTTCCAACTCAGCCGAACTGAAAGAACTCATCTATGCATGCTCTTAGCATGTATTGTAGGTTACTTTAAGCTCCAACAAATTAATTTGAACAAGTCAAAATGTAAACTATATCATCTAAGATAGCATAAAAAGAATGTATTTCCTTAGGAAAATCAGAGCAACATGCCATAAATAATATTATCTAGAAATTTGTTTTCCAATTCATTTTGTGAATGATTCTCCACGATGGCATACCCGATAACATAAATTTTGCTGTGTTCTTGTTCTGATTATTTTTTGGGCAGGTAAAGGAGCCGGTTCTTCAATACCTGAAGAGACTGAAGTCACAGGCTGTTTGAGATGGCTGAAGGAGTTTCTGAAGTGCATAATGTTCTGCCATCCCCAGGTGTGCTTGTCCTACCAAAATGCTTATTTTTGGTGCCAAAACTTAGACTGGAGTAGTACAGATCGTTCTCAGACATCAACAAGTTAACGTTCTGGTATATGCAATTCGAATAATATGATATACTTTATGGTTAAGAAGATATGGAATCGCAAACAGCAGCCTATACATGTATGCCGTGACTTTGACACGGCTTTCTATCAGAAAGCCAATACGTTCCTTTGTACCTGCATGTTTGCTGGCGCAGAATATTTTCTTTAGTGATTTTCTCATGAGACTAGCTAGTAGCTAGCTTATATTTCTGTCAAGATCTGGAGAAGTCTTAATTTGATCTCATGATGTAGTTCTGAAGTGGTAAATATGTATAAACTGTGAAGTGTACAAAAGTTAAGACCCTATTAAGCCTGAACATGTTGGGGCAAATGTCAACACGGTTGAAAGAGATATTCTTGAAGATATATTCAGAGATATTCTTTCCTTATTTTGTGGGATTTATTTTGCTAAATTTATTATTCTAGACAATCCTGTAATCTTCTATTTATTGGTTGAATAGTCGTAGGAAAAAGATGACTCATTGGAGTCACTCTTAAAAGAACTCTATTGTTCTTTCTTGGATTTGTCATAGTTTTATCGAGAACATATTTGTTCTCCTTGGTATGGTATCAGAGCAGGTTATGTTTTTTCCGAAGGCTTAGAGCCTTCATATTTTTCAGTTGCCTCCGATGTCGACAGTATGTTCGTCGGAGTCGGAGGGCCTTGTCCTCGATAGATCTATTTGTGAGCTTCTTCACATCACCTTTTGTTTCGGCCACTTTCTTCGGCTCCTTGGATTCCGGTCGGCCTATTGTTTCGACCTGTTGGTTCAACTTTCTTATAAGGCATAAACCCTCCATGTTTTTGTTTGCCTCCGGCATCTATGACGTGTTTAACGGCGTCGGAGGGCTCGATGTCCATTAAAATCTAATTTGAGAGAAAAAGTTCAGATCTATTTGTGATGTTTTGTTCCGGCTCATGTTTTGGCCTTTTGGTTTCGACATCGACCTCTTGATTTCGGCATCGGCCTCTTGATTTCGGCATCGGCCTCTTGGCTTTCGGCATCGGCCTCTTGGTTTCTACTCCAAGTTCTTGGTTTCTCATACGTCACCATTGGCAAATTGATGCTTCCCCAGCATCAATTTGAGGGTGGGTGTCAACACGGTTGAAAGTTAGAGATATTCTTGGAGATATATTCAGAGATATTCTTTACTTATTTTGTGGGATTTATTTTGCTAAGTTTATTATTTTAGGCAGTCCTGTAATCTTCTATTTATTGGTTGATTAGTCGTAGGAAAAAGATGACTCATTGGAGTCACTGTTAAAAGAACTCCATTGTTCTTCTTGGATTTGTCATAGTTTTATCGAGAACATATTTGTTCTCCTTGTTATCTTATTTTTCTTGGCAGCAAGAAACAAAACCAAATCCCTAATCACAATACACCACTAAAGGGTGTGTGTGTGTCATACATAGGTTGTATACTTGAAGCCCTAGAGAACAAAATCAAAAGGTGGCACAAATGTTGGAAAAGAAGAATATAAAGATCGGAAGGCATGTATTTTAATTTTTCGTACAAGGACATGGATATCAATAGGGGTTCGGTTCCAAAACATGTCATTTTGGCTATTCTAAAGGTAGTAGATAGTAGCTGCACACGAGACCCGGAAAGTTGCTGCCCGGAAGCCATTACCCTTAACTCTTCGTGATGTAGTTCTCTCTATACAATATAGCAGCTGAAAATGGCCGAGACATCTTTCTTGTGTTAATGTTCAACTAGTCGCAGTGTATTCTTGATGTATCAAGATTCAAGTCATTCTACCTTCAATAGATTTTTTTTTTTTTTCGATTTTCTGTTATTTGGTCGAATGAAATTAATAGTGGTCGACTCTTGAAACATTCATTCTGCTTTCTAAATTGTCAACATTCTCTCATTTTCATTCACACTCATTTTATTTTTTTTTTTGTTTTAATTTTTTTTTATAATATTGTTGATAAAAATTATATAATATTCAGGAAAAAGTTAGCTTTATTAACCTTTTCCCACTATACAATCAAGAGCAAAATTCTCTCCTCAAAATCAGGCTTCACCCAACAACCAAACCCCCTATACAACCTGCAACACAATTACCCCCCACGCAGCAAAAAAATCAGCTGCAACAAAATGAAATCACAGAAATGGAGAACTATATCTTAATTCTAATCAAAGCACAAGCAGCCAAAACCAAAGACAAGGGAAAAAAAACACACAGCCATAAACCAACAAGACAGCAATCCAGAACACATCCAGCAAACCAGGAGATCAAGGATCAGGCACACCACCAAAAAACCATCATCCCCCTCAGCTCCTCCAACTCGCAGAAAAACATTAGAGCTCAAGAGTACACCGAATTCTAGCCACAATCTTCCACAGATCAGATTTGCTAGACTGAAAAATTCTCAAATTCCTCTCCCTCCAAATCTCGTAGATAATAGCTCCAACACATCTAGCTCTCCGGCAAGCAACAGAGCTCTTCCCTCTGCACACCTTCATCACCCATACCCACCACTGTAACCAATCCTTCCTATGCTGCTGCAACTGGACCAGACATAATGCCCCCTCCAAAACTGTCTGGGAGAAAGAACAATGGAAAAACAAGTGATCCCTAGACTCCTCCGCCACATCGCACAGTGCACACTTTGTATCAACATTAACACCCATAGCATTCAATCTGTCACGAGTATGCAATTTATTCCTGAAGACAAGCCAAAGAATAAAGCTATGCCGAGGAAACAATCCCTTGAACCATATAAACTTCCAGCTAGAACTACTAGGCCTAATACCTTTCAATGCAAGATATGCCTTTTTTACAGTGAACACTCCACTACTATCACCAACCCACTTCACACCAGCCAACGATCTCTCAACCAAATGAAGCATGGAATCCCGAACCTGTAACAATGACACAACAGTCCATGGCCATGTAATCTTCCTTTGCACACTCCAAATACTCCCCCCTCGTATATAATACTCATTAGCCCACCTAATCCATAACTTGTCTTTTTTCTTCTCAACGGCCCACAACACCTTGCACAAAAGTGCTAAATTCCAGATTCTTAACTTCAGGACTCCAAGCCCCCCACATTGCAGCGGCTGGAAGACATCATCCCATGCAACAAGAGCCTTGTGGCTCTTCAATGCCAATCTCGGCCAAAGATATGCACAACATAAAGCCTCCACCTCATGAATAACAGAGGAAGGAAACAAGAAAATTTGAGCCCAGAAATTCTGTATACTCACCAAAACCCCTTTAATCAAGGTAAGCCGACCAGCATAGGATAGAAACCGAGCTGCCCATGAAGTGATACGACTTGTAATTTTCTCAATCAGTGGGAGATAACAGCTGCCACTCAATTTTTTAGATGCAAGAGGCACCCCCAAATATTTAACCGGAAAAAGACCCAGTTCACACCCCAACAATCCAGCAAGATGAATCTCACTGTCTGCCGAAATACCCCCTACAAACAATGAACTCTTTCTAACATTAATCTCAAGCCCAGCAACTTCCGTGAGATGATCTAGCTGTTCTCTTAGCAGAAGAAGGGAGTGCCTATCCGCCCTTGCAAAAACCATCAAATCATCAGCAAATGAAATGCTCATAATACCCAGCCTCTTGCACCTAGAATGAAACCCGAACAGCCTATTTTCACTCATCAGCCTCAAGACTCGGGTAAAATACTCCATAGCTATAACAAAAAGATAAGGGGATAATGGGCCCCCTTGCCTTAAACCCCGAGCACCTTTAATACACCCAAAGAACTCCCCATTAATTGCAAAAGTATATGAGACTGAAGACACACAAACCATAACCCATCTGACAAACCTGGCTGGAAAATCAAGTGACAACAGAAGATGCTCCAAAAACTACCAATCCACTGAATCATATGCTTTCTGGAGATCAAGTTTAGCCATACACCGAGGAGAGATTCCCTTCCTATCATACCCGTATAGTAGGCCTTGGCATAGCATGACATTATCCACAATGGACCGTTTGTTGACAAAAGCACTTTGATTGAGATCAATAATGGAAGGCAACACCTTGGTCAGGCGACGACAAAGCATCCTAGAGATGATATTATACATGGTGGTACAACAAGAAATAGGACGAAAGTCACATACCCGGGAAGGATTAGGAACTTTGGGAATAAGATGGACCACAGTAGAGTTTATACTTTTAAGCATCCTTTCAGCAGAGAAAAACTCTAAGACAGCTTCAGTAACATCACATCCAACAATATTCCAGCTCTTCTTGAAAAAACAAGGGGTGTAACCATCAACACCCGGGGCTTTATCATTATGAAGATCATGGAGGGCATCCTTAACATCAGAAGGTGAGAAATCAGCACATAATCCCGCGGCAGACTCTTCAGACACAGTGGCGCTAGCTTTAACAGCCTCACAGTTCAACTGTCCCAATGATCGCCTCTCAGTACCCAACATGCTCTGGTAATACTCAACAATCTCATTACCGATGTCCCCTTTCCCAGTGCATCTGCTTCCATCCACCCTAGTGAGACTCACAATCTGATTCCTCCTTCTTCTAGCTTTAAGAACACAATAGAATACTTAGTACACCTATCCATATTCTGAAGCCACTCATCCTTTAACTGCTGCCTCAGGAAGGAACTCTCAGCTGCAAGAAGCCTCTGCAGAGTACCCCTAGCCACACTCTCTGCTGCTCTTCGATCCTCAGAAAACCCACCCCGGAGCTCCTCTTGAACACGCTGTAGAATCAGCTGAGCCTGCTCCACACGAACATCCAGATTCGAGAAAGTTTCTCTATGAAACTTCCTAAGAGGAAGCTTCAAATTTCTAAGCCTTTGCATAACCTTATACATCTTCACCCCATTGACAGGGAAGCTCCACGCAGCAGTCACCAAAGACAAGAAAAGGGGGTGAGAAGCCCAACAATTAAGGAATTTAAACGGACACTTAGGATTATCAACCAAACCATGGAGCACAACCACCATAGGGGAATGATCAGAGATATTAGGATCAAGAAATAAACCTTGAGTCCTACTATTCCTGTCAAACCACAAAGAATTGCCCATGATTCTATCAAGCTTTATTCGCATCCATGAGGAGACTCCTTGAAGATTAGACCATGTATGCAAACATCCAGAAATCGACAAATCTTCCAATCCAGTCGAGGCCACACAATTCCAGAGATCAGCACACGGGTGACCACCAATATCCCAATGGCCAAGCTTCTCCTCAGCCTTCATAAAAGCATTAAAATCTCCCAAGACAATCCACGGATCCGCACATGTAAGCCCAAAGTCCAACAGCTCCCTCCACAACCGCTGCCTTTGCAGGCTAGAATTGTGGCCATAAATAAAAGAAACCACCGCAGCAAACTTACCATCAATGCTCAAACCTTAC
This sequence comes from Dionaea muscipula, assembly GCA_028571145.1. Taxonomy (NCBI): domain Eukaryota; kingdom Viridiplantae; phylum Streptophyta; class Magnoliopsida; order Caryophyllales; family Droseraceae; genus Dionaea; species Dionaea muscipula. The sequence goes on along the minus strand of JAOWBR010186416.1, from coordinate 801 downwards.
AGTGAACAGCTTGATCAGAACTCAGCAAACACTCAACCTCCAATTTATTTGTATCCCAGACACACCAGATTCTTCCATTGACAGCATAGTCATAGTTATGTAAAAAACCCCACCCTTTGCAGCAGGACGAAAAAACCCTCTTTACTTTATTTGCCCGAACTCCAGTCTCTAAAATTCCTACCAAACTCAGCTTATTTGTGGCAATAAATCGCATTATTGCACCATGCTTATCTGGGCTATTAAGCCCCCGAATATTCCAGGCTCCAATCATGACTACGTGATAGCACTAGCTCCAGGGACAAGAATCCCACTCAGTTGCTCAAGCAGCCCACGCTCATCTACTGACCCATAGCAGTCCTCAGTAATAGGGGAAAACCGAGATTCTGTCACCACAAAACCTTCTGCCTCAAGGACCCTACCTTTACCAGACTTCCCTTTAACCACTTGCCAACCCTGCACATCAGAAACAACTTGATTTAGAGCATCTCCAGCAATATTCTCTATTTATTTCTTAAAATTTAACTAAAATATACATTCTTTATTTTAGGGAATCCCTATTTCAACAATTTATTCAAACAATACTCTCTAATCTTTCTCTATTCCATTTAAATATTATTTTATCATAAATATTTATTTAAATAACCATTTAATAGAATCAAAAGAAAACAAAAATTAAATAAAATAATAATATAAAACTTTTAAAGAGTGAATAGTGACTCTTTAAAAATAGGGAGGCACTATAGCCATTTCTTATAATAGGGAGCCATATAGAGAGGCTGCTGGAGGTATTTTTTGACTTAT
>JAOWBR010186405.1:0-10379 GCA_028571145.1 Dionaea muscipula | reverse complement strand
AACTTCAAAGTCTATCAGATGGATGTGAAGTGTGCATTTCTGAATGGACTTCTTGAGGAGGAAGTGTATGTAGAGCAGCCACCAGGCTTTGAGATCAAAGGCAGAGAAGGTGATGTCTTTAGATTGAAGAAAGCATTGTATGGTCTCAAGCAAGCACCTAGAGCTTGGTATGAGACTTTGTCACAATTCTTGGTGGCCAATGGTTTCAAGAAGGGAACCATTGACAAGACTTTGAATGTGCTTGGAAAAGCTCTGCATATCATTCCGTCTGAAAAATTCTGGAGGCTCATCTGAATCTCATAGTGGTTGAGATGATCTTTTAGATCTTCAGTTTCATTGTAAGAGTCCAAGGATGGGAGTCAGAGTTGGTTCGGGCAATAGTCCTCCATGATGTTCCTGGTGAAGGGTTGTGTCGTTCGTCCGGATCTTCCCTTACCTCGTGGCCTGTGGTCCCTCGGGGTTGAGACCTACGAGCGGGAATCTTCACCTCATCGATACGGTGTCGAACATCGATGCTTTCCCCTGCCAGTCCGGTGAGAGTTGACATCGTTCTCTTTTTCACTCAGGGTGTTACTCATCGAGTCGTCTGGGTCCGATGGGGAAGGCGATATTGCTCGTGGCATGCAAATGGTCTTTCTCGACACCCTAAACGTTGCACTCCTGTGCTGTTTTAACCTCCGTCTCCTTTAATTGCCCCGCTGCTCGGTGGAGGATCCAACTATGGTGGCCTCCTTGCCTGCCGGGTTGGGGGGCATCGTAGCGGGCACTCCGAGGAAGTGAGTTGCTAGGATCTGGTTCACATCATCTATGAACAACCTTGCAAGTTATTGAAATTCTGCCCGGGTGACGGGCTCGCCATCAGCAGGTCCCTGAGGGGGTAGCACGTCTGCGACAGTGCGCCCCTCTTGTTCAGCTTCGTTGCCCTCCCTTGTCGGAGGGTTGTCCATGTGTTGGTTCTCGGGAGGTTGAAGGTTACCCCTTGCGTCCATGCTTGATAATTATTTGGAAACGTAACCTCTTGTTGCATTTCCAACAGATGACGCCAAATGCTATCACCACTTTCTAATCGAGGTGACGTGGACGCGTCCCGAGAGACACTAGGGTATCGCCTTGCGATCTGAAACTCCTACACCACCAGGATACAATAAGTAAGACTTCGCGATCTAGGTGTAACAGGTGGCACTTCGCGAACTGGGTGTAGCAGGTAGCACTTTGTGATCTGGAACCTTCTCCGTTGGGATACCACCTGCTCACAAAGTGAACTCCACGTTAGAGGGGCCCGTGGTAGGTACCTCAGGAATACCCCTCCGACGCTCATGTCAGATATGTACTTGAGTTAGAGAGTTTTCACGATCAGGAGAGCGTACCTGAATGAGGGAGCCAAGGGCTCTATTTATAGTGTTTGAGAGCAGTATTTGTGAAATGACCGTTTCATCCTCGACAATCGTTAAGGAATATTCCGGAACTTCCCCGAAACACTCTTGCGCTCGGTCCGTTTTAAGGGATTTGGACCGAATTACCACTCGGCCCATCCTCATGCGACAACTTTTTCCTCGAACGATCTACACTAATTGATTTCTACAGATAGCGTACTCTTGCGAGATGCATATCTCTGAGAGCCTTGGCCATCGTACGGACACTTCGAGTTAGATGACATTAAACTTGGCGTAGACGATTCGCGGACGACCTCCTGAGGGTTACCCGACCACGAGGACCGAGCTTGGAAGTGGGACCGGTCTAGATGACCGGTCATAAAGTGGAACGCTGGTCACTTGGACCAGCCACGAGGTATGATGAAGCTGGCTGGTCATCTTGACCGGCCATGGAGGTCCTCGTCGGTCCAGATGACCGACCATGGAGGGAAACCCGATACCGCAACCACGCATTGCTTGGGCAATCCGCGTGCGGGCTCGTCGGCTACCTTGGACGCTAGACCGATCACTATGACCGGTCCTGGAGAGGCTGGCCGATCAAGATGACCGGCCTTGGTGGCAGCCTAGCGTCTACCAAGCATGGAGAAGGTCGCCGTCCAACCTTGCGTTCCCATGCAAGAAGCTGCTAAGAAGTCGGTGGGCTGCGGGTGGTTGCCCGGTCGCGAGCGACCGACCTTCGGGTCTCTGGCCGGTCGGTGACCGGTCTTGAGGCCTCTGGCCGGTCGGCGACCGGCCAAGTGTATCGACGTTCGCTCGGCTTGTAGCGAACGTCCTTGGCGGAACCCGACTATCTCCGCATACGCAACCCAAACTCGTACGCGCATTCTCTTACCCATGGACCCTCTTCGACAAGTCGGTCCTTGTCACACGTCCGCATGGCGGTGAGATCGACCTTAAGGGGAGAGGGAAGATTGGCCAGCCCTCAGGCTTGTGAGTTGTACGTAATCACTAATCGATCTCGAGCCTTGTATTATTGGCATGGAGGAGACGCATTAATTGAAGACGTCCGCATGCACGGACGTATGCACGCACGTATGGGGAACGTATGCATGCATGTGTACACATGCATGGACGTATGTACGTACGCATGGAAGGCACGCGCGCTTGGCGGGTACGTGTGAGGGACGTATGTATGGCCATGCATACGAGAAGTCGGCGAGGAGGTCCCAGCCCAACTACGTGAATGCCAGAACTTATAGCGGAGTATGTTGAGCTGGTCCACGTCATACATCCACGTGGCAATAGTCGGGTCCATGCCTATCCACGTGTCTCGACATCGGGTACACACGTGGCGTATATTTTTCGGGTATAATACTACCGTTTGTGTTTAGATAAAACGGTAATATACTATCATTTTTAATTTTTTTATATTTTTTGGATCATACGGTAGTATACTATCGTTTTTAGTTTGATAAAACGGTAGTATACTACCGTTTGATAAAAAAAAAAAAGTAAAATTCGCGCACAGCCCTATCAGAGGGGTGTGCGCGAAGTAGGTCTCTCTAAAAAAATAACCTTTAATAGAGAAAGAAGGCAGAAGGATGTAATTAAAAAAAATAATAGTAGATATAATTAATAAAATTCAATAGCATTGAATTTATCCGGTGAGTTAATATATCCATTATATAAACTTACCTAAAAACGTTAGTTCAGGTAAAGATTTTTTATGTGTCTAGATCAATTTAATTGAAATGATTAAAAATTAACCACAAATTTTGGACACTCTAACGTGGACGTTCTTAATTTGTTTTATGATTACTTCTAATAAATAAATAAAAAGATAATTTCATATTTATTAGAAAACAAACGGGCTAAACGCAACATGTTTTTTTAACTAAATATAACACAATTTTTTTTAATTTTTAATTTTACTCCTATTATTTGTAATATTTTGAAAATGGCTTGATCCTTTCATAACTATTTAAATACAAGGTATTATTAGTAATTCTTACCGTTTTTATATTTTTATTTCTTAAATTCAAATAGTGTGACAACTGATAATTTTTCGGATGATTTTATTTGCAGAAAGGAATGATTTTTAAATGAGTAAAAAAAGATATTTAAATTCTAAAATACGATTTGTGAAGATTAATGGGTAAAATTTTTAAATTTTTTTAATTAAAAATTATCTTAAAAGAAATATTTTTTTTTAAAAAAAGATGGGTCGGCCACAGCGGTGCACACCCCGCGAGGACACCCCCGGGGGTCGGCCATGGCGATGGACACCCCGGGTGTTTTTCTTTTAATTTTGTTTTTCGGAGAAAAAGAACCAGCATCTTGATATCGGTGCTTGTGAAGTAAATGTCGAAGTCCAAAAAGCGCAGGACATTGTATCGTCGGCTATGCAGTCCCCTGGACTTCTCTGCAATCCCTCTATTTATTCCTTTTCCTGCTGCTGGCTGCTGGCTTCTGGCTGTTGGCTGCACCACCTTGAGCAGAAGCATCCACTGGTTTCAACTGCCCCAGGAAAAGCTTTGCCGATAGTTTCAGGTAAAGCATGCAGTCACCAAATCATCTACAAATATATATTCAGTGTTTGTGGACCAAAAAGAAAACATGGAACCGTAAAACTACTTGCAGCGCTTATCCAATCTAGGCTTTTAATTGGATTCCTGTTCTTGTTTTATCCACGTTGTAGCATCTTGTTCTGTTGGAGTTGGAGAATACAGTGCCATGTGAAAATGGTGGGGCAAGATATTGTTCAGTACTGATGGCTCCCATGTTTTTATATGTAGAATCCTACTACCCAAACCATATTATCAGAGTCTTCAGTTTAGCTCTATTTTTTAAGCTTAAAAATAATGTACTTAGAAAATGTAAGTAAAACTGTCTTGTAAAGTTGTGCATGCATACACAATACCATGAGAGTTGCTCCTAAATTCTACTTTGCGGTTAGTAGAGTTTGTTTCAGATGTGGATATTCCTTGTATTAGGAGTTGCAATAGCTATGGTTTCACTTTTACTTATGATTGGATGGTTATTTTGGTTGTTTCCTATACCCATATGTTGCAATTCAAATTCTCATATGCCCATTTGCTCAAAACTTCTGTTGGAGAGTGCATTCCAATTCTAAATCCTTTATTGTGATCCTTATATTACGGCTAAGAACCGATTGAGTTGTTCCGGTTTCGTCCTTCATTGTGTTTTATGTTTTGGGGTCTTATATTGCGTATTTGCAACCCTTGTGAATGGTAGAGTTTGTTATTATGTTAACGAAATAGCCCAAGAGAACTACCTCTAAAGCCTTACTCTGCTCCATAGTGTGTTAATTTGTATCTGAAAGTTAAATGGCTATATTCTGAACTTTAGTATTAGAGCACATCCACTTGACGGTTGACTTAGCATATAAGATGTTGCGAAAATGATAAATGAACTGGTTAAGATAGAAGTACAATTCTTGGGCCTTCCATCCCAATCTTCAACTTCTTTTGTAGGGTGAATTTCTCAAAATGGTATAGGTGTGTGTGAAAAAAGGTTATGAGTTCAAATTCAAATCGCCCCATTATTCCTTCATGGTGCGCATCATCCATGCTTTAATCCCTAATGACATACATACGAGGAAACACGTGAAGTTACAAAAATATTTCTTGGGCCCTCTGCTTTAAATTTGAGTCGGTAAAAGGGATTCCTTGTTTGGATTGCTTTGTAGTTCATCATAACTTGATATAGTTGTAATTACCTACTATTATTCTTGTAGTGGTATTGTGCTTGTTAAATCATCCAATCTTGTTGTCGATAGCTAAAGTTGAAAAAGTAGGTTTTGTTGATTAATTTGGTGAAAAATTTATTGAGGTTGAAGTTGATGCTTTAATGGGTTAAGTTGTATCAGCAAGATTGATATGTTTTAAAATTTCTCAAAATACATTGGTTTTGATATTGCAATGTTACTCGATGGAGGCTGATAGAACGACATCAAGATGCAATCAAAGCTTTGAAGTTATATGGCTCTTTTTTCTTTACTGACACCTGTTTAAATTATGAATTATATGAACATTTTGAAATTATGAAGGCTAGTAATATGTAATTGAGATCCTGGCTAAATGATGCTAGGTTACCCAAAAGGAGTTTTTTATTATAATGTCCATCATTATTGAGTTTTTTGTCTTTCATTTTCTTTCTAATGTATTGGAAACGAACAGTTGTCTTGGTGTAGTTTGGGAAAAAGTTTTTCCATATGATATCTTCTACAAGAGTCTTGGTTATCATACTTATTGTTATGCTAATTTCTCTAGTGCGTTATGACAGTCACAAAGGTCAGTTGTTTGTCTAGATGTTTTACTACTGTATTTCATGTCTTGGGTATGTTTTTATATTTTTCATTACGTTCATCTACACTGTACAGGATGGGTGGAAGTTCAGAAACAGATAATTGCAACTCTTTGCCGGAGCTTCTAACTATTATTTTGGTGGGACGAATTGGCAATGGAAAAAGTGCAACAGGCAATAGTATACTTGGAGGGAAATTGTTCAAGTCAGGGTCTAGTTCATCTGGTGTCACGAGTACTTGTGAATCCCAGAAAACTATGCTAAAAAAAGACGTGTCAAAAATTCTAAATGTCATTGACACCCCTGGTATGCATCCTAACATGATTGGTTCTATCCTTGATTATGTCTGGGTGAACTTTTTCTTTGTTCTTTTTCAGTAAGTCTTTTTCTTTATTTTTGTGACTTGTGTATTATTTCTACCCCTGATTATGGCCCTTGTTTTTGTCTGGCTCTACTGTTTATATGGGAGGGCGTCTTGACGACTTGTATCATCTAGTGTGACATCCTTTGTGTTTTAGATATCTTGAGGCACATGTCGACTTCATGATCAGATGTGGTAGCAGTTGCAAAATCTTTGATGCAAGTTATTAGTGATCTGGAGTCTCAACCATGTGAATTTCGACTTCATGATCAGATGTGGTTGCAGTTGCAAAATCTTTGATGCAAGCTATTAGTGGTCTGGAGTCTCAACCATGTGAATGTGTTTTTCCTCAGGACAATAAATTGATTCTATAGCTTACATCATAGGGTTTTGACTTGAAAGCTAGGGTGACAGAATTTGAAAGTGAACTTGCCATTCTCTCGAGAGAACAGTAAATTGGTGATCAAATGTAATGATTTCTTTGGATATTTCATCGATGTGTCTCCGGTTTAAAAAGCAAAGTAACATGTTCAACAGTGGTCTAAAACTATTCTCCCTGTCAGTAGGGTCGTCTTCATTGACATGGATAAGTTAAGATCCTAATGTTATTTATTCTGTACTCTTGATATGTTTTCAGTTGTTTTGATTGATTACATCTTACCGTTTTGAAATACAGGATTATCTGTCGAATCTGATTTAATGACCAAAGAAATTGTCAAATGTATTGAGCTCGCCAAAGATGGAGTTCATGCAGTACTTGTAGTTTTTTCGGTGAAGACAAGATTTTCTAAGGAGGAAGAATCAGTTATTGAAAGCCTGCAAAAATTTTTTGGACCTAAGATTACCGACTATATGATTGTGGTTTTTACTGGGGGGGATGACCTTGAAGCAGATGAGAAAGCACTAGAAGATTATTTAGGTGATGGGTGTCCCGAATCTCTACAGGTGATATTCTAAATATTCAAATCAGTGTTGGTGTTTCTGATTTCTGTTTTGAATTTTATTCATCTTTAAGTATTTGATGTGATTCATTCTTCAATCTTGTAATGCCATCTAACCATATGCTAATGTTATACTTTGAGGGTGCTATTGGTTATCACTGTTTTAGCAAGCCCTAGGCACTAAGCAAAGAAAAGGGTGCTCTTCTGACCTTTTTGGACTGTGTACCTACCTCCTATGCGAAGCATCTTTATTTTTTTATACCATCTTGATTAACGAATGCCGAATCTTTATGGGTTTTCTTCCATTGGTTTCCTCCTTTTGTTTTGAACTATCTAAAGCTTGCAGTCCATAAGAGAGAAAATGAGGCTAATGTTGACCATGGCTGATTCAAGGCTAGAATTCGTGGAGCTCTGCGTTACATTTTCTTGTTCAAGGAGTTGGTGACCAAAGTTGTACTTTAGGATTTTTAGCCTAACATGGTTGAAGGACATAATGGTTTGAGGGTTTTAGTTTATGAAGTAAGAGCTACTTTCACTACAATTTTTGTGGGTTAGGCTTTTATGAGAAAGTTGTGAGTTATGGTTCATTTTCAGAATTATGTTTCTTGAAGTGGGTAAAGTAGTTCTATCCCATGGCATATCATCTAGCATTGGGTGTTTTAATTCCATTGCTCATGAATTTGTGTAGGAGATTGATGTTTTGATATAAAAGCTCAAACTCGGAGTACTAATTCTTCCGTAGTGTGGTGGTAGTCTCCCCTAAATTAGTCACATTTTCTGTAGAATGAGCCCTTCTAAAGGGAGCTTCAATCGCTACAAGAAAACAATGTTTTAGTGATGGAAAAACGTAAAACCTTATTACCAATTGATTACTGACGGATGATGAGTGTAAAACTGCGTTGCTAAACCCTTATATTGCCATTTCGTTGGTAATTACCGACGGATTTTCAAAGAATGCATATCCCCCCCTCCCCCCACCATTTTTTTGGACTATAATCCATAACTGCTGATAAAACATTAACAATGGTTTAACTATGTTTTTTTTTTGTGTTAATTAGTTATTTTAGGATTATTTTAGTTCTTGATATTTTTTATGGTTTAGTAACAGAATATTTTATCAACAAAGGATAGGTATGGATATTTCGTTGCTATTCTGCCAGGTTATTTTTTGTTTTGGTCATGCTGAAAAATTGATTTCATCGATAAAGCATTGGTAAATATGCCACTAATTTGTTGATAAGTCCTATCCTTAGCTAGTCCTCAGTTTGATAACGCTTATACAATACCAGTTTGTAGTTTCGTCTCTCCTCAAGTACATACATATAACCTTTTTTCACAACAAAAACTCGATATGCAAGAACTAGTCCATCCATGAACAAGTTTAAACCTTTATTACGAGTTTATTTCATGAATACAAATCTATGCCCTCAAGTCATAAATCCACACTAAGTCACAAACTATTGTGTTTGGCTCGTACAACACGAGTACAAAACATCACATGATAGATAACATGCTAAGAGTCTATGCATTAACTAAATTATATCGATCAGGAGAAGAAGGTACATTGGGCTGATTGTGAGATTGAGAAGATGATGGTTATTGTCATGCAGTGGATGTAGGTGGGGTATTGGTGGTGGAGGAAGGATTGCAAGCCCTCTTGTCATGCAGAGTATGCTTATATGCTCCGCCACCAGGATCTCCACACCTATTGCTGTGGCATTTTAGGTGGAGGTGGTGTTACTAGTCCAACTTATATAGGTGAAGTGAAAAGAGTTTTAAGCTTCTGAGTAAGAGATGATTTTTTATTAATCCAGTGGTACAACATAAATAGTACAAAGTATGAAGGATAGATTAACTAATTATAGAAAGTTTCCTATTGTACAGAGTGTGATCCACAATTACAAGAGCAACATTTTGGAGTTGCTATTCTAAACTGATGTATATATCAGTTGTTGATTTTTCTCCACCAAACGGATACTAGCCTTGATGATGCAAGACATTTGAATTCAGCTTTGTGGATCTTTGAGATTCTGAAATATCCGTAATACACCCCCACAAGATTGAGTCATTAGTATGGAGACCAATCTTATTGCATCGGACTGCGGTTCGTTCTTGTGATAGTGACTTTGCGAGGAGATCCGCTAGTTGGTTCGTGGTGTGAACATGTATGTTGCACTCAAAGACACCCTTTACGAACCAAGTCTCGAATGAAGTGAACATGAATTTGAATATGCTTCATTCTTGAGTGAAGGACGGGGTGTAAATTGAAATGAGTTGCATCGAGGTTGTCACACGGAAGCATTGGTGGTGTTACTGGTGTAGGAGAGCTGTAGTCAATGTCATTAAGGACCTCACTAAGCCATATCACTAACGCAACAATTAGTGCTAAAGCCTGATATTCGGCCTTAGGCGAGGATTAGGCAACAACCCGTTGCTTCTTAGAGCTCCAAGAAATTAGGCTACCACTAAAAACACACTGTAGGCAACAAGATGACAGTTTATGCCACGTCGTAGATGAATTCCATGATGAATGATGTTTTTGAGATAGCGTAAAAGTCGCTTTGTGGCACTCCAAAGAACCTGACTGGGTTTGTGCATAAATTGGGACAGCTTGTTCACCACATAAGATATGTCAGGTTCGGTGATAGATAGATATTGAAGTGCCCCTAAGACACTTCTATATTCATGAGAATCAACACCGGGGAAACCTTCATTCAAAGTAAGTGGCGGTGAACTTGACAAAGGAGGAGTAACAGGTTTGGCCCTAGCCATGCCTGTGCAGTCAAGTAGGTCTCGAATATGCTTTCACTGCAACAGAAACAGGCCTGATAACGTAAGTCCTTAAGAGAGAACCGAAGGCCCAATTGATGAATGATGGAGGTAAGTAGCCGGGGATTGTTCCCTGTAAGCACAAGATCATCAACATACACCAAAAATAATAGCAAAGTAGAACCTGCTTGGTAAATAAACAAGGAATGATCCACAACAATCTGTTTGAATCCGAATTCAGTCAACACTGTGGACAAGGCTAGGTATCAGGCCCCTAGGGGCTTGCTTGAGCCCATAAATTGTTTTATTGAGTAGACATACATGGTTCGACTTATCCTTTTCAATGAAGCTAGGGGGTTGAGACATACCATTTTTGTCAACTGACCAATGTAGCACGGACACAGACACGAACACGGATACAGACATAGATTGATAGACACTACATTTTTGAAAAATGGACACGAACACGTTGGGAGATGCGACAATGTAATGTATATACATATATACATATATACGGGGGGTTATTTTTTGAGGTAGAATTCAAACCTTGATCTACTTTGTATGATATATATATATATATCGAGGGGTTATTTGGACGCCTAATATAAC
>JAOWBR010186394.1:0-10380 GCA_028571145.1 Dionaea muscipula | reverse complement strand
ATTATACTCAAGTTTTACATTGATTTCACATGGAAACAAAGGAATTAGCGTATTTTCATCCATTTTCATTGTTTTCCGTCCATTCCCATGATTATAATCAAGTTTTACATTGATTTCACATGGAAAGGAAGGAATTAGCTTGTTTTCATCTATTTTCATTGTTTTCCATCCACTTCCATGATTATAATCAAGTTTTATATTGATTTCACATGGAAACGAAGGAATTATCTTGTTTTCATCCATTTTCATTGTTTTCCATCGATTTTCATAAATATACTCAAGTTTTACATTGATTTCAAATGGAAAGGAAGGAATTAACTTGTTTTCATCCATTTTGATTGTTTTACATCAATTTCCATGATTATAATCAAGTTTTACATTGATTTCACATGGAAACGAAGCATTTAGCTTGTTTTCATCTATTTTTATTATTTTGCATCAATTTCCACGATTATAGTATGGTATTACATTGATTTCTTATAGAAATGAAGGAATTAGCTTCTCTTTATCCATTTTGATTGTTTTCCATCGATTTCCATGATTATAATCAAGTTTTATATTGAGTTCACATGAAAACGAAGGTGATACTCCCGGAAAAATCCCAAAAATAATCACCAAAGTCCCGAGGAAACCGGGTCCGAGAGGTCCGACTTGGAAAGGATCCGATCGGCTCTGGAGAGGAGTGTGTTAAGGAGGAAGGGCGACTGCGATGACCTGAAACAGACGAGAAAACCCATCAGAGGGTTCCCCGAGGTGTTAGCTTGGGGAGACCTCTCTGATGCCCGAGTCAGCAAGTGAGGAAAGTGGAGAGGGCCCTATTGGGGACTGCACCGACCAGGCTTACCGAGTAGGCTTTGCCAAGCAGGCGAGTGCCGAGCAGGCGAATGCCGAGCGGGCGAAAGCCGAGCAGGCGAAAGCCGAGCAGGCAAGGGCTGAGCAGGCAAGAGAGCTGGGTAAGAGGCAGCTAATAAATAGGCGAGTGTGCGTACCTGAGGTCTTGGGAGATGACCAATATTTATAGGGGTTCAGAAGGTGATGAAATTACCGGGATGCCCTGGCCGACTAGGATGCCGAGTAGGCTGCTCGGCGCCGACCAGGCAAGTGGACAGAAAATGGGAGCCAAGGAAGCTGACATGGCATGCACGCCGACCAGGCACTGCCGACCTGGCAAGTGCCGAGCAGGCAATCTAGGCAGGAAATGTTGGTGGCTTGTGCATGCCGAGCAAGCAAATGCTGACCAGGCTTTGCCGAGCAGGCAAACTAGTCCAAGTAGGGTTCTCCCCCGGATGACCTGCCGAGCAGGCAACGCCGAGAAGGCATCCAGAGTCGGAAAAAGTTCGGTTCTCCAGGGTTGATCTCCATGTCCGCGTGTAGGGGTAAATACTCGTATATCATCAGTCCCCTAACTTCGGAGTGCGAACGCAGTTCAAACTGTGAAGTTATAGTCAAATCAGAGCGAACAAAGTCACCGGAAGATGCACATGTTGTACTCAATCGTAGATCCAAAGCTTCCAGGAGTATTGTGACATCTATGGATCGGCCCTTGCTGTGGGTGAAAATGACGAACAGGCCGCCAAGGAGGCTGCCAAGCAGGCCACCGAGCAGGCAAATGACCTGGGACTTTAAACAGGCCACCTCTGCCTTTCCTTCTTCACCTGTTTTCTTCAAGAGCCAGGGAAACACTCGCCGAACAAGCAACGTGCCAAGCAGGCAACACCGAGCAGACCAACGCCGAGCAGACCAACGCCGAGCAAGCAATCTTCGTCCACCGCCGAGTACTCCAAGGTAATCAGACGAATAGCCCCTGCCGAGTAGGCGAGTGCTGAGCAGGCAGTTAAGAAATTTTCATCAGTTTTTGGACTTTTTCCGATCTAAGCCAAAATGTCAACTGAACCCAATCCTTCCGAGCCAAACCCCCACCCTGACCCTTCTGAAGCCATTCCGGACCCCATGGATGTTGAGAACAACCCTGTAAATACCGAGAACCCAACTGATCCTCCCCTTGAGCCCATTGGGGGAGCTTTACACAGAGAGGTGATTAGACGCCACACTAGGTCCAAGAAGAAACCTGCTTTTGAGGAACCCAACAGTCCGGCTCCGCGAGCTTATTCTTCTGGAGCCGATCAAATTTCTGTTTTGTCTGATACAGATCTGGCGCTCTATCCTCAACGTTTTGAGTGTCCTGACTACTCGTTCCGTTCTCCCACCACTTTGGAATGTCTTTTTGATGCCCGTGAATGGGAAATGGCGGTTTATGTAGATAGTTTATCCGTCGGGGAACATTTCCCCTTGTGTACATACTATAGAATAATAATTAACGCTAACGGGATCAATCCCTCTCAGCTGACTCCGAACGCTTGGGCCCTGATGACAGCTTTTGGGGTCTTGTGCAAACATCTGGGATACGTGGCGAACGCCTACGTCTTTTGTCACTACTACAAAATTTTGAAGACTTACTATGACGGAGAGTGTGGGCTGTATTGCTTCTCCTCCAAGTCCAAAAATTCTTTTAACACCGGGCTTTCCTCCAAGATCCGGGATTTTAAGAAATGTTGGTGCTGGGTGCGAGGTCCGGGGATTGTGTCTAACCCGGAGTGGCGCAAGCCGACAACCAACCTCATTGTCGAACACTATGACGCCAAGTTGGGGTTGATTGCGCGGATTGAAGAGGAAATTGAGGGGGACCTCGCCTGGAAACAGAAAGAGTTTACCAATCCGAAGCTATTAAAGGCGGCCAGATTGATCTCAGCTGCTCCTACTGTTGTTGTTTCTTCTCCATCCGATCGTGCTTCTCAGTCTTCTGCTCAACCCGACTCCATTGACTCCCTCATTGACAACCTCACTTCTTACCAAGAAGCTCCTTCTCCCTACCGACCTATCCCACTTTCTCCCTCTCCTTCCGCTAGACTTGACACAGAGGCACTTAATTTTGCATAGGATGTGGCAGGTGACTAGATTCTTTTGGACATCACTTCTGATGATGGTGCAGGGGAATTCGATGACCCATCACTGCCTATCCATCAAAGAGCCTCTGCTGAGATTGGGTCTTCCAGTTATTATTTTTTGTTCAAACTCCGTCATTTTTCTATCTTTCTACTTATCACTGCTTTGTGCTCTGTTTTTATACTTTATTCTACGTTTACATTTTAGTTTCTGTTGTCTTTGTAAGCATGGCCCCGAAGAATCCAAAGAAGAGAATTCCACCGCCCATGTGGATTCCCGGGGAATGTGGAAATTGAGAAGAAGGGGAAATTCCAACCCCTCCCTATGCTAAAAAGCGTCCATGTTCCAGCAATGACCCTCCTCCCCCACAGGCCACTACTGTTTAGACCCCTGCAGATTTGAGGGGATATGGTGCGCGGGATCAGCCGGGCATGGCTGATGTTCGTCTACGAGGCATGCCCCCCCAGGCCTCTCTCTAGTCCAGGCCGCCGAAGAAACGTTTGTCGAGTCACTACTCCCCGTCCTATCCATTCGTGCACTTTAAATCGCCTGACTATTTGTGCACATCTCCTGCGCCCGTGCTAAACAACAATCCTCATCCCGAGCGCTCAATTATGACTTGTGAAGATAATGCGCTAGCGGCAATCCAAGCTGTAGCTACCGCCACTCGGGGTGATTTGGATTACTACATAAATGAGCACGGGTTCTATGCACGAGATTGGATTCATCGAGATATGCGATCCAGGATAGTACGATTGGCGGTGACGGCGGAGGCAGCTCTGAGGGCGCAGAATGAGGCTCAGGATAAAATCTTTGATAAAAATCGAGGTATTGGCCTCCTAAAAGATCCGAAGAAAACCCTTGAGGATGATGTTAATAAGTACAAGGGCATTGCTGACAAGGCGGCGGAAGATGTTGTGAAGGCTCGAGAGGAGGCGGCGAAGGCCAGACGTGACCTGGAGCTGATGAGGCATGATTTTGATCTGATGAAACTGAACCGGGACCGACATCAGCGAAAGTCTGGGGAGGCGAGCTAGGAGACTGAGCAGGTGCGCCATGAGTTGGAGGAGGAGAGGCAAAGAGGGGGTGAGGTGAACCTGGAGGCCAACTTCACAAACTGGGTGGATGAGTGGCAAGATACGCTAGCAGGATAGGAATGGCTCTCGGACGCCTATCGGGGAGGGAGACTGTAGGGATACTAGCAGCTCTCCAACATCTACGATCCCAGCTTCCACCCGATGTGAACCGAGATGAACTATGGGGTGGAATGCCCCGATACACTGATATCGGCATTTACGATAATGGGGATTTGTACTTCATTGAGCAGGGGGAAAACAGTGTTGCAGCCGATCCTTCCTTGGTGCCTGAGTCCTCTGATCTGATTATTGGAGGACCTCATTCTCCCAACTTCCTGGTTCGAGATCTGTTTGAAGTGGATGAGGCACCGGCCGCCTCCCGAACTGATGCTGCTACTTTTACTGCTGATCAGCAAGCTTGGAAAGCAACACTGGATGACACCAGTCTCGGGACCGAGGGAATGGAGGCTGGTGGGGTGAACACTGAGGAAAGGGTGGACATCGCTGCACATGATGAGACACACCAGGCCAAGAGGAAACTTGAATAGCTTAGCTGAACAGTCTCTGACACAATCAAGTTCTTATTATTCTTACTCTACTTCAGACTTAGAAATCTTTGTATAGGGGATTCAGGTATCCGTTCCTTCATCCAGGACTTGTCTGGTGAAGGTATTGGGGCCTGATTTTTGCTGTAATCCTCTTTTTAATCAATGAAACTTCTAATTTTGACTTATTCGCCTAAAATGCTCTGTCACTTATCTGCTTATTTGTTTCTTAATTTAGAGGTTAGAAACGCAGCAAAATCATGGTACCGATGATAGCCATAATCAAATGAGATATGTAGGGTAACCTGAAGTGAAGAGAAACTTGATTACCGTCTAATTGGAATCATACATTTCTGGCGGACTAAAAACTTGATGGTTGACTAGTTGATGGTGAAAGTGATTTCAGCTCTCATATAAACATGCGGCAGCTACCAGGCTTACATTCTTCCGTGTGGGGCGACCCAAATCACGAGAATATAGTCATCCGAGGCGGCGTACTCGCGGCATACACGGGGATAGAAACACTACAATAAAATCCACCTTTGCCGACACCCATACGGCGTCAAAAAATAATTTGGTAGGAAAAAGTGCACCTTTGCTGACGAAAATTGTTATTTTTGTTGGCAAAAGTGTACCTTTGCTGACAAAAGTAACAATTTTCATCGGCAACGATACACTTTTGCCGACAAAATTATTTTTTGTCGTCGTATGGGTGTCGGTAATGGTGGATTTTATTGTAGTAAAAGTCATTCGAGGCGGGGTAGACCCGGCTTACACGGGGATAGAAAGTCATTTGAGGCGGGGTAGACCCGACTTACACAGGAATAGAGACCGTTGAAGACAATGGGTGTAGGGAACCGTTGATAACAACGGGTGTAATAGAATGTTGAGTAGGTCTTACATATTTTGATACCTGCACTTGAGTATTGAAATCGTTAAAGCAGCGTACCCAACTCAGTGGCAGAGATATTCCTAGCCCGAGGGCTCCAGGTCAACCATCCAAGATCACTGAGACAGGGATGCAGACGAGAGCCGACTTATTCTCACTGCGGGACGGTTAAGATGTTAAACTTTTTAACAGAACTCAATGAAGGCGAGACTTTTCCCTACAGAGAGGACCCGACTCAGTGGTGGAGATATTCCTTTCCCGAGGGCTCTAAGTCACCCATCTAAGATCATTAAGATAGAAATGCGTACGAGGGCCAACTCACAGTCGCTGCGGGACGGGCCTGTCCCTGTCTGACGTTGTTAACAGATGAGAGATAGGTCCAGTTGGCTTTACCCCGCAAAGGAAAATTCTTTCTTTTTGCTGACGTTCCTTATGTTACTAATTTCGTGTGAGAAAGAAAATGAGTGAGAGGTGAGAGAATGTCACCTAGACCCTCGTATCTTCAAAGTGAGAACTTCAGTGGTTGCGTTGTGGCATGAGCTAGTTATGCGGCATCGGCACTATTGTAAGCGGATGGCGCGTTCCTACATGTCTTGGGGTCTATGCTACACAGCAAACCTGTCAGTAGGGACCCAAGGTTTTTAACCTCAAGGGGCCCCTCCGACGCTCAAGTCAGCCCTAAATTTTATTAAAATCCAGTCAGAATTTACACATGTAAGAATATAAAAGGAAGGAAAGAAGACATTACAAAAGTAAACTACACTACTGATAGTTCTTCCGGAGATGTGCAATGTTCCATGTGCGAGAGATGTCCCTCCCGTCCAGAGTTCTGAGTCTGTATGTGCCTGGTCGGACCTTCTCAGTGATCTCATAGGGCCCCTCCCAGTTGTGTGCTAGTTTTCCGGTGGAAGCATCTTTTCCTTCGAACTTTGCATCCCTCAGAACAAAGTTCCCCACACTGAAGCTACGACTCTTGACTTTGAAATTTTGGAAACGTGCAACCCTCTGCTGGTAGGCTACAAGTCGTAGTGTTGCTTGTTCTCTTCGCTCTTCCACTGCGTCCAGACAGTCACTGAGCTCTGAATCATTCTCGGCTGATGAGAAAAGATCAACTCTGAACGAGTGCATGCCGATCTCAATAGGGATAACAGATTCTACACGGAAGGCCAGGCTGAAGGGAGTCTCTCCGGTGGAAGTCCAGTAAGTTGTTTGGTAAACCCACAAAATGCTTGGTAGTTCCTGAACCCAGTCACCTTTGGCCTTTCCGACACGAGTCTTCAGCCCTTCGACAATCGTCCGATTTGTCACCTCTACTTGTCCATTGCACTGGGGATAGGCTACCAAGGGGTAGTAGTGCTCAATCTCATACCCCTTGCACAAATTCTCAAATTTTCGGTCTTCGAACTGGGTGCCGTTGTCAGTGATGACTGCTCTGGGGTCACCGAAACGACAGATGATGCTCTTCCATAAGAAGGATTCAATTTCTGACCCCCTGATGTGTGTTGTTGGCTTTGCTTCCACCCACTTGGTGAAGTAGTCCACAGCCACGATGAAAAACTTCTTCCCAGTGGGTGCAACGAGGTACGGCCCCTGGATGTCGATCCCCCAGATGGCAAATGACCAGGCACTGGTGATGGGGGTGCACTGAGTGGCAGGACGATACTGCTTTCAGGAGAACTTCTGGCAAGTCTCATACTTCTTAACAAAGTCTTCGGTTGTTTCTTGCAATTTCGGCCAGTAGTAGCCCTGTTATCACACCCCACCCCGAATGGATCGGTGTACGCACCGTGGACTCCACCACGGACCGCACAAGCCTAAACCCGAACCCAACCCACGGTCCAACGTCAACATCAGCATGGAAAGAAAACTAACAACGGGGTCTCCCAAGTGGACCGTGGTCAAAATCAGAGTGAATGGGTGGAAATAATCTAATGAATCTCAAAAACAATCCTCAGTGCGGAAGTCCCAGACATTAACAAAACGATCATGCGGAGATCACAAAATCTCAAATCAAACAACCAAGCTAAATCTCAAAGTACAAATGAATCACAAAACTGAATCTACTGCATGAAACTAAGCAACTGAAATAACAGAGCAAAATCCCTAAGAGGTCGCGTCGTCTCCCCGCCGTATCCTCCTAGCTCAACGTCACCAACCTGCAAAACCGTTCAATGGGGGTGTACATGGGGTTAAAAGAGTAACGAGAACATGCCAAAATAATAACGATATCGAGTTCCATGAGGGTGTGGGAGTGGCCCAAGTCAAATGTAAAGACATCATCCCTAACACCTTAACCCGCGACGCGGAGGTGCTAAGGCAATAGCAGGAGGGGACCACCCACCCCAGGGATCAAATGCTACTCATGGAACCATAGGAAGGACGTATGACAGTGAGAAGATGCAAAAGCATAATAACATAAAATATCAACTACTATCATACTAGCATGAGACAACGCAGGAGGAAACATAATATGAGATAAGCATAAGCAACAGTAACAACAAAAGAAATGACCACACCACACTCATATCATGCATCCTCAAAACTCGTGTGCGTCTCGTGTTATCACACACCAACTCCCAAGAACCCGTACGTCTACAACGTACGCAACAAACCCATATGGTAGCACCTGAAGTCTACCCTAAAAACATAACCATAGTAGCACCCGAAGTCTACTAACCAAGAGAAATCACAAACACGGTACCACCCGAAGTCTACCATAAAGAAACTCATAGTAGCACACAAAGTCTACTATCCACACAAAATAACGGTAGCACCTGTAGTCTACCATACTGCCAGCTCAAGTCGCGAACAATGGGATATCCCGCCAAATCCATGGGTGTAAGCCAGTATGGCGACCAACTTACTACGCCATGGTAGGCTCCATCCAGGTCGATGTCAAGACCTAAGGACGTTACGACACACGATAAACCGTGTGGCCGAAGTCGACCCCCGAAGGAGACATATCCCTCGGGCTTAAATAACGGTCACAAAAGCCATATCCACCTAACCCCAACACATATCCTCACATGATACCTCTCGCGCGCTCACCAGAACAAGAACAACTAAAGGCCGGCAAAAACATAAGCGACTAAATCATGGATAACATCATGATGAAAACAACAACGCAGGCCTATATAATTAGCACAACATAAAAGTGGACGACAACATCAATATACCATACAGAGCATGCACTGTATAAAATAATGAGGTATCATGGAAAGGCCAACAAGGACAAGAAGGATAAATGAGAAGGTAGAACAAGGCAAGGTTAGTGTACACCCCCTACTTGAAGTTCTAGTCCACGAGAGCAACGCTAAGACAAATTCACGGAATCCCGTACACGAACACGTCCTCGCCTAAACCAAAAACGAGGAAAAACCTTACTAACACATCCAATCATGCTAACAAGACAAAAAAAACAATGAGAGTCCCTAACTAACTCCTTAGCATGTCTAGGATGCGACTCGGGCTCGACAGAAATCGAAAACGAAGCAAAACACAAAGGAATGCAGGTCTGGGCCAGGCACGACCGTGTGTGACACTGCCTAGCTTGTGCATTTTGTCCCAATAAAAACACGTCCATGTTCGGAAACATGGGCATGTTTTCATGCCCGACACGGCCGTGTTCGTGTGAGCATGGGCGTGTTCTGCCCAGCTTCGCGTCCTGCAGAAAAACGACGAGCACGGAACAAAACCGACTTGACTCCAAACCAAACCATTGACATCCAGTACTCACAAGACCACAAAGTGACACTAAAACGTGCACAAAAACAAGGCTAACATGCCACATGACCCACTCATCCATCCGGTAAATTGAAAGGCACAAAATCGGTAAAAACGGCAAACCGAAACCGACGAACACGATGCATCAGAAAATCAACTTCTATGACTACCATCAACATCGTCAAATCCACGAATCAAAATCATCACTAAGGTCTCATATTGTCCTTATCATGTCGCTAATCGAAACGGAAGTAAATGGATAAAAATCCGACCTTTAATGATGAATCGATGAACACGATCGATGCCGACCACGATCACGCCTTGCACACACCCTCCACCTCTCTTCCGGTCGATCAACAGCAAGAGGTTATATGGAGATGAAAACCCATCAAAACAATAATCATCCTTCAGAAATCCCACCATTCAAAAGGAGGGAGAAAGAAGAAGGAGAAAGGAATAATCAGGATCTTACCGTCGTGAAGATGGAGATCTGAACAACGCCGTGCTATCGATGCCTTCCTCTTCCTCACATGATGCTGCTGCTGTCGAAGCAAAAGAGAGAGAGGGACGGAGATGAGAATGGCGAGTGAATGGGCAAAAAGGGGAGAGAGAAAAGGAAAGTGGAGAAAATGAAGGGATTTGGGAGTTACGTGATATTTAATTCCCTAACTCCGAAATCTGAAATCAATGAGGGAAAAAGGGACATTTCCCTTCCCTTTAAATGAGATAAAAAACTCACAAGGAATAAAATTCCGCCCATGGGATTCGAACTCAAACCTGCCCACATGAAATCCCCTCATTTGCTTCGCCTAGCCAGCTGAGCTACGAGGAAGTCTTGATGTTTAATTAACCCGAATTAATTAAAAGCCGGTCGGGCTATAACCAATAACTCAAACCAACTTAAAAATCAAGCGGGTAGTCACATGCCTGCTCCTGTAAAGCAACCCAACGTTATGACATGCATTAACGAATAAAGACAATTAAGTAACTTAAAACAAGTGTCGAGTATCTTAATGATATGTCCGTTTTTAACGTACATATCTATCACTTTTTCCTCTAATAAAGACTACTTTTTATTGCTTTTATTAGTTAGTTAGCTCTTAACTGATACTTGGCTCTATTTAGGGCATATTTCACGTTTTATCTAGTTTTACAGTGTTTTATCCAACTTTGTGTGCAATTGAGGAATGTGCGCCAACTCAGC
>JAOWBR010186383.1:0-10380 GCA_028571145.1 Dionaea muscipula | reverse complement strand
AAGGAGCCATGGCGTCACGCTCGCCTATCTTCCAAAATTGAATTCCAATGGAGGAAGTAAATGCATGTATGATCTCCTTACGGTGTTAGGAGATGATTGATGTGCCAAGTTTCCTCATAACATTCTTCCTTTTCCTGGAATGGGTACCCGTCGCCATACTTAAATCTGCCACTCAAGGCGCCACCTAGCCATGGCGACAGGGACACATAACTCATCAATGGCGTTATGTCAGCTCCAGTAATTTGGCGTGGAGACTAAGGGGAGTATGGGAAAACCCATGGTATGTGAAGGCGTCGGTTGATCATTGTGGATCTGGAGATACGTGGAGTCGTCGCCATAGACATCTTCCTTCATAGGGCGTCGCCTCCCAGTGGATGCCTTGGCTAGGAGGTCTCTGTGAGGTCCATGACAGGACCCTTGGACACCGACAACGGACCCTCAACCGTAGCAATCCGACCCACAGACATCAATAACTTGCGGCCCGCATCATCAATCGAGGACTCAGACCCCTCAATTAAGTCCTCATCCTCAGACGAAACCTCCTCAAACGGTTCACATCGCTCGCTAACTGGATTCAGATCCACCCCAGGTAGAAACAAGAGAGAGTAATCAGGGCGGCGACGGACTCGAGTTGGCCTCGGGGAGGGAGACCAGCGGCAAGAGGAGAAGCCCAGCTGCCTTAAAGCCCACTCGCACCTTGCCTCCTTCGATCTACCTGAACTTCAAGAGCCGCTCCTGAATCTGGGCTCCAAGATCTCGTCACCCATTGTCGTGGACTCAGTGGACAACACACCTGCACCTTAATGGCTGGCAGGGCAGCGCCAGGCCTCCGGCCTAGCAGACGCCGTCGACAACCACCAACCCCACACAAGTCACAGTCAGCACAGAAGAAGAGAAGCGGCCTCTGGGAAGAGCAATGAAGGGAGGTCAAAAGGGAAACAAAAATCTAGAGAGAAGTAAGAGGATCTCTCACTAGAAACCTCTAGTGAAAGATCAGAAGACTTCCCAATAGCCTTCTTCCCTACAGGTAAAGGTACAAGGTCCCATGTATGATAATATGATTGGCCTCTAAAGCCTGAAGTTCCTCGAGCATAGCCTACTACCACCCAGGAGATGAAAGTGCATCAGACAAGGACCGAGGAACAGAGTGAAAATCCAATCGTGAGACAAAAGCCTGCAAGGAAGAAGAGACATCAGCATAGAAGATATGGGCAGATAAAGGATAAGTAGCACAGCTACGTTGGCCCTTTCGCAGGGTAATGAGAGCATCTAGATCGGAAGAAGTAAAGGGCAAAAGATCCGAAAACGAGGAATCAAGACCAGAGCCATCAGTAGAAGTCGGCTCACGAGCAGCTACAGAAGGAGAATCACCCACAGAAGGAGAAGAACCATAAGAGATGACCGACCGAGGACCACGAGCATACACCTGAAGTGGTGGAGGAGGATGGTCAGACAACGGGGCAGTGGTAGATGCTAGATGGTGGAGAAGACTCTCTCATAGACTAGACTCTCATCAATAGAAGGGGATGAAGCAAAGGATGATAAGGTGGAGAAAGAGGTGGACTTGTCAAACACAACATCAGTCGAGATACAAAATCGTCTCAACTAAAGGGAATAACAGCGGTATCCCTTTTATGTACGGGAGTACCCAAGAAAGATACATCGCAAGGACTTGGAATCAAGTTTAGTGAGGTGAGGCCGAATATCACGAACATAACAAGTACAGGCAAAGACACAAAGAGGAAGGGGATGAAGAGGATGAAGGGAGGTATTAGGAAAGAGAACCTGATGAGGAATATCACCCTGAAGGACTGAAGAAGGCATACGATTAATCAAATATATGGCGATTAAGACTGTTTCACCCCAAAACATTTTAAATACTCGCATTTGGAACATAAGAGTATGAATAACCTCTAATAGGTGATGATTCTTGCGTTCGGCTACCCCATTCTGAGGTGGTGTATCCAGGCAAGAAGACTCATGGATGATCCCATGGGAGGTCATAAATGATGTAAACTGAGAGGAGAAGTACTCTCGAGCATTATCACTCTGGAAGGTAAGAATGTGCATGGAAAAATATGTGGAGATCTCAGTATAGTAAATAGTAAAAATGGAGAACAATTCAGAACGATCTTTCATTAAATATACCCATGACATTCTTGAATAATCATCCACAAAAGAGACAAAATACCGAAAATCAGATTTAGATTCGACAGGACACTGTCCCCAAACATCAGAATGAACTAACTGAAATGGACCAAAAACTCGTTTCTGGACTCTAGACAGATGTGGGACACGATGATATTTGGCAAGCTGAAAGAACTCACAAAACAAATCAGACAAGACATGGACCTCTGGACAAAGACGTTTAAGACTAGACTTTGCCGGGTGTCCGAGACGACAATGGAGTTGGTATGCAGTAGTAGAGTTGCTTGTGCATGCAAGGATGGGTGATTTCTCCTCTAGCACATAGAGTCGTCTTGATACGCGACGACCTCTACCAAAAGTCCTCCTCGTCGAAGGATCCTAAAACTCACAATGATCACCATAAAAAACAACACGGCAATGGTCAGTCCGAATCAAACTGACTGATAATAAATTAAAAGGAAGATCAGGTAAATATAAGACTGATGATAGTGTCAAAGTAAGAGTAAGAAAGGCGTTCCCAGTCCTCTTGACCGAGATATAAGAGCTATCTGCAACCCGAACATCAGGATGGGAGGAACTGGGAGAATAATCAGTCAACATACCTAAAAACCCAGTGATATGATCAAAAGCTCCAGAGTCAATGATCCAATGTCACGGAGAGGCAAAGAAATAAGCAATGGATGAGGCAGAAGGAAGGACAGCAGCAGGAGGAACAAGACCACGATCCTCAGATGTAGGAGATACAACTATCGTGGAAGAATCTGTGCCAAACGCTATATTAGCTGACCGGGAAGCCTGGGGTCTGCCCTATAACTGCTAAAATCGCTCTCTAGTACGGCCTGAAACCTTGCAATGAGAGCAAGAGGGCCGAGTGTCCGAAGAACCAACAGTGGTGTAGGTAGTTCGGCTATGAAACTGCCAACAACGCTCAAGAGTATGACCAGGGACCTGACAGTGAATAGAAAGGGCGACTACCCCTTTTACCACGACCACGGACGCGGGAGACAGTTGAACTCGCAAGAGCAGAGTGATCAGCACCATCAGAAGAGCGACCGGGTTGTGGTCGGATGGCTCGATTGGCCCTAAAGTAGGCATCGGTTAAGGAAGTTTCTCGACTGGCTAGGGTTACGACACAGAGGCAGGGGCACAACGCGGACATTGTACCACCTACGCAGCGGCAAATCAGACAAATTCACTAAAAACAGTAGAGAGCGTTTACAATAGGAATAGGGTGACTGAAAAGACCACAAGGATGACAGAAGTGGAACCTTTAATCTACTAAACAGATCCCTAACAGTAAACAAAAGGGAGTAGAAAACCCAAACCACCAGAGGGGAACCGAAGGACGACGACAAATCCCGTACCAATCAACCTCCAACGCTCTCCCAGATATGAATCTGTGTCTCAGGATGTCTTTGGCACCAAAAACCCTCTTCCTGGATCACTCCTAGGGTTTTAGCAGGTATGAGTCGTTCAAAATATGTGCCGTATCAAAAACAACCGAAGTCGGGGCCTTTAAATAGAAGAAAACTCGAGCCAAACCCGTGTCTGCACACAGCTGAGGCACGAGCAGCCACCAGAGGTCGTGCTTCTCTCTATAACGCACAACAATACTCGGTGAGAAAAAGCATGAGCGTGCTTCTCCAAGCATGGTTGTGCTTCCATCAGCACAATACTGAACGCAGTCAATCTCAACTCCAAGGCCACGCCAAGCGCCAAGCTCCAAGACTCCATCTAACGCAGTCCAAACCCCATAAATGGGAAATAAAAGTCACTATACCTCACAATCTCCACCTCAACGAATACCGCCAAAGCCAAACCTATAACCAAAAGCAAAAAGACACCAAAATAGAAGAGACAACCACCACAGACGAGCACTACAACTCACAGAAGCCCCAAAAACCGGGCCAAACCAAAAACAGAGCAAAAACAGCATGAAGGACAAAAAAACAACCGAAGTCCATAAGTTGCCGAATGCTGCCACAACTAACATAGCTGCCAAATTCCTCAATGGAAACAAATCACCGAAATCCTCAACGGGATCATACTAGATGAGACCTCCCTGCGACACCCGCCAACCTAGCAAAATCAAGGACCACCAAACCAGAAGTACCAAACCTGAATGCATCATAACAAGAGTCACGCACTAAACAAAGATCACCACCGACCCCGGGCTTCAAAGCACGTGCACTAGCTCGAGAAACGCGCCTGAGTGGTCGAACGAAGTTGCGCCTAGGTCTCATAGACGCACAGCCAAAACTACTGACTCTCTTCAGTCTGAGCAACAGCAACACAGGCTGAATTGGAACGAGCTGACTGAACTGCAGGCAATGCTAGCTGACCTGCCTCAAAAGTGGAGGAACTGACTGGAGCCGACTCTACCTAAAACTGAACTCGTTTCTTCATACCCGAAACAGCACACCAAACTCCACCTGACGTGTAACAAACTGAATATGATGTCAAAGGTGCGCATGAACCACCAACCACTGTACTGCCAACCAGTTAATACAAGCCACGGATCTTGCGACCCTTCAGAACAACACAGCATCCACATGACATACGGAGAGAACCACCATGAAGAGACTGACTATAACCATCATCATCAAAAACACCCAAGGAAAGCAGATTATTCTTCAATTTCGACACATGAAGAACTCCATGCAGCATCAAAATAGACCCATCGAGCATCCTAACCCGAACTATCCCCATCTTATCAACCCTACAAATTGAACCATCACTCAGATGAATGAAAACTCCATTCAGCACAGCCCGATAGATAACAAACCAATCTCGATGGGGAGACATGTGGAAGGAACACTCCGAGTCAAGAATCCAACTAGACCGACAATTAACAACAGCATCGGACCACTAGATAGCAATTATCAAATCTACATCATCGTCAAAACCGTCAACAATGGCCAAATTACCCTGCTTTTCATCGTCATCAGTCTCAGTCCTCTTCCCTTCCTATCACCACCGCTCCTGTCTTGAATCCTCTTAGGACACTCAAATTTCATGTGCCCAAGTTTTTTGCAGTAGTGGCACCGAACCCTACTCATATAATGGGACCCAGAACTACATCTACCTCAGGCAAAAAGACCCTGATCACCATCAGTCTGTGGTGCAAAATCCTCCTCTATGGTCTACTTCACTATCTCCCTAGATATGAGTTGTTCCAAAACCTTCTTATAATTTGTCGCTTGCATACTATACAGAATCTGATCTTCAATCAGCGAATAAGGAGATAAGCGGGCTAACAGAAGTATAACCTTCATCTCGTCAACAAACTCAAAAACGGCATTGTTTAGATTCCTCACAGCACGATTGAACATATCCACATACGATTACAAAGACTCCTCCTGCTTCATCTCAACTCTGAACATCTGCATCATCAGGTGTATCTTACTATACACTGACTTATTCATATAAGTTTCCTCTAACTTCTTCCACAAGTTCTCAACAGTCTCCTCATCCTGAACTCGCCTCAAAACATCATTGGACTATGCAAGGCGAACAGTAGCTAGAGCCTTCTTGTCCATCGCCATAAACGCAACAACTGTCTTGTTAACTGCAGCGGCGAGAGCAATCGCTCCATTACATCCCTCCATAACCAAGACAGAGGTCATCTGAATGCGCCAAAGGGAAAAATCCTCGAACTCGGAGAACTTCTCAATCTGATACTTTACCATGACGGAAGAAACAAAACCAACAGAAACTTCAACTGAAAACAAGTCCCAAACAAATGCAGCAAATCCGAACGCAGAACAATACAAAAGCAAAACAGAAACAATCCAAAGAACCCAGAGCTACACAGAATAGAAGATAGAAGAATAAAAAACCCAGAACCCAAAAATTCCACATATTGGGCAAAATCTAATCTTGATCCCAAGCCCTAAAAACCCAACCTTCGCTTGAACCAAATCTCAAAAATAGAATCTGGCTCTGATACCACTTGTTGTGACACAGAGACAGGGGCACAACGCGGATATTTTACCACCCACGCAACGGAAGCAAGAAAAACAAGAAAATCAAGAACGGCAACAGAAGATAAGAACTGGCAAAAGATATACTGGCGGCAATCATACAGATTCACTAAAAACAGTAGAGAGCGTTTACAATAGGGTGACTAAAAGGACCACAAGGATGACAGAATTGGAACCTTTAATCTACTAAACAGATTCCTAACAGTAAATAAAAGGGAGTAGAAAACCCTAACCACCGGAGGGGAACTGAAGGACGGCCATGAATCCCGTATCAATCAACCTCGAACGCTCTACCGAATTTGAATACGTGTCTCAGGATGTCTTCGGCACCAGAAACCCTCTTCCTAGATCACTCCTAGGATTTTAGCAGGTATAAGTCGTTCAGAATATGTGTCGTATCAAAAACAACCGAAGTCGGGGCCTTTAAATAGGACAAAACTCGAAAAACCGTCGACTGTAAGCACAGCCATGCCCGTGGGCACGGCCCGTGCTCAAGCCAAACCCGTGTCTGCACAGAGCCGAGGCACAGCCGTGCAGCCACCAAAGGTCGTGCTTGTCTCTGTAACGCATAACAATACTCGGTGAATAAAAGCATGGGTGTGCTTCTCCAAGTACGATCGTGCTTCCATCAGCACAACACCGAATGTGGTCAATCTCAACTCTAAGGCCATGCCAAGCTCCAAGACTCCATCTAACCCTGTCCACACGCCATAAATGGAGAATGGAAGTCGCTATACCTCACAGCTAGAATCTGAGATTGAATGGCATCATGGTCAGAACGAAGGCCACTGAGAAGTGCTATAATAAGCAACTGCTCATACATCTTCGCCACAACAGCTGTAATCGGCATCAAAATATTGAACTCCTTAGTCAGCTTCTTAAACGAAGCAAAACAATCACTCAACGTCAAATCACTCTGATGAGGACAGAAAAAAGACTATTATCAATTGGCAAGGGAATGCATCTAGTAGATAAGAACCTCCAAAGTAAACAAGTAGCACAGACAAATAGAATACACAAGTGATGCGGGCAGACTGCTCCAAAAGAAACGTGAGAGATAAACTAGCACAAACAAGTAGAAAAGCTCTGGCAACACAAGTTTAAATAGGAATCAACAGATGCAAGGGAAGAAAGAATGAACCATCGCAGCAAGGAGGACATTCTAGCCAGAGAGGTTGTCGCCGGCGGCGCGTGGCGGTGTGTTGGGTGGCACGTGGAGGCGCGTGTGATGGGGCCAGGAGGGCTGGCCAAGTTCACGGTGTGCGATTGGGTGTTGTTTACCACTATCAATGAGCAGAAACGGAAGAACAAAGAAAAAAATGGAGGCTCAACTCGAAGTGGTGCTTTGTTTTCCGACGGGCATCTGCTGTTTGGGGTTGTCAAGCGTGGCCGGTTGGTGGGTCACCCACCCTGGTGGGCGTCGGCCTCTAGGCTTCTCAGAACTAGTGGTGGTTCACAGTAAAAGTTGACGGTTTTGTGGTTATGGGTCGGCGGTGAACAGTACTAGTGGTGGCAGTGAGTTGGTGACTGGGTTATGGGTTGTCCAAGAGTTTTAGGTACTAGGGAAAGAGGAGAACACTGGTGGAGGAAAAGAGAGACATCCATGGATGCAGTAGAACTGTGTTGTGATTCTTCAATGGTGTTGTCAAGTAGCAGAAGAGGAGATAAAGCTCTGATATCATGTTGTGTTTCTCCTTTCATTAGATCAAAAGTTTCTACATCGAAGGAAGACCCTCAAATATATAGTCCTAATCTATGCGCCAAGACAAAATGGGCCACAATCATAATATACTAAGACTAAGACTATGAACTCTAATAAATATCACAACATATATCAAATGTCAAACTTTTCTCAGGATTAGGGTATCACAATTGGAAGAATGTACCTTAAAAATCAGTGTTATTTTTCTTAGGTTGAGCAATGAACAAGAAAATTGTTAAGCCTCGGGAATTTTTATGGTTCACAATGTGGAATAGAGAACATCTAGTAGGTGATCCATTGAATATCAAAAGAATAACTTCCCAAAGACACCTGCAAGTGCATATCACACTCATTGTTGCACATTGTCCTTACCAAAAATCAGTGTTCTAAATGGCGCTCGACGGTAGCATGGCGGAAGGGACCTTCAAGCGCCAAGACCTTTTAATTGGGCATTAATCGCCTTCAAACAATTCGGTGGATTTTTATTTATTTATTTAATTTTTTTATTTATGTATATTTTTTAGTGAATTAATTTGAAATTTTACTCAATGTAATAAACTTTTATGTATTTATGATGTAAAATTTTCATTAACAAATAGCACTAAGCTCAATCCCATTTACACCTTTTTTTTCGGTAAGTCATTTACACCTTTTTGCTTTGACTAGAATTGAAAAATACAATTGATTGATTCAGCTCAAGGCAAATATAGATATATATACTTCGAGATACATTAGCATTATCATAACAGATAATTAAAATGTCCATCATGAGTCACTCTCTCCTTCGATTATATAGTTATGTTAATGAAGCCCTGAAGAGTGAGTTAGATATGCACTCTGATTCTAAAAATCGGGCACCTAGGATAAAAATCGAGCGCCAAATGAGCAAAAATGGGCCAATTTTTAGAACGCCAAGCTAAATCAATTTTTAGAACGATTAGGCATAAATCATGACGACAAGGCACCTTCAAGTGATTAATCGGCGATTAATCGGCCGCCAAGACCGATTTTTAGAACGGTGCCAAATATTAGAATTCCATGAGACTTGAATAGCTAGATCCAGATCAAGCATTAACTACTGCTACAAAAGAAGAATCCAGCTCCTTCAACAAAGAGAAATGAATGGGTACATGGAGGGTATAAATACAAGAAAAAAAAAACACCCTTTGGCAAGTGAAAATACTCACCAACAGACATCCACTCAGGTGGTCGAATAGTACATTTTCCTCTCTTCCTCAAAGCCACAGCAAGCCACAGAGGTACCCGAGTCAGTATCTGAGGCTGAAACGGACCATAATCACCCTAACAAACAACACAATCATCCTTTTCTTTGTCTCCATAACAGCAATACCAAGAATGTCTATTGCATACTATTCATGAATGAGATGACACACGAGGCATACATACCGATATCAAATGAAGCGGTGGCTCCATTCTCGTTTTCTTATGATGGGGTAGCGATTCGATCCTCATATTGGGGACAATCTCAATCATCTCATCTTCCGCTAAAAATTCCATCTGGCAAATAAAAAATTCAATATTATTATTATTGACAGTACAGAAGAAGACAGGGGAAACCAACATAAAAGGACAATTCTGAGATGAAGGATTGTGAGGCAAATTAGGGGAATACCTCGGCAGCTGAGAATACTGAGAATTGAGGATCAGATTGACCTGCCATTTTGTAAACCTAAGCGAGTTTCCACTGTCTGGAAACCCTAATTTCTGTACAATTCAAGCAATCGCCGTTCTCCGACGAATTTGGCGAGAGGATTTGCAGAAAGTTTTCCGGTGAAGAAATGAGGGAGTAGAAGAGGAGAAACTTGGAGAGTGGAGAGTGTGGTGGGAACCCTAGGCAAAGGTGGCGCGAACCATTATAATCTCCAGAAAATTTCAAAACTCATTTTTTAGATACTATAAACAGACTTTTTAATTATCCATCGTTTTTTCTTTTCATTTTAAACTAAATACATATTATTTTATTTGTTTATTTTTTATTGTGTTTTTGTACAACCACTCCATTTAATTGAATTAGTTAAAAATATAGGTAACGCCCACCTATAAATGTGTGTGTACAATGATTAATTATTGATGCTTCAACTGTTAGTGCTCCATAAAACTTATGCTGAACCTATAAAGGTCAGGCTCTGGAGCATCAATAGTTGATCATGGGAGCAGTTGAGCATTGAGTATTGAGCATGAAATCACGTTCGCTGGTAATGGGGCATGCTCCCTACGTAAAGTACTCGTTAGCACGGTGACTTATCGCTGTACATCTATTTATATTTATATGTCTTAACTTCTGTCAGACTAACCATCTTCGCTTTCATCTGGTTTATCTACCTAGGATTTTGGCTTTATTATTCATCTAGGGTGTGTTTGATTTTACTGTAGATAAATGAGGGATAATTAATGATGGAGGATAAGAAGTGGGATAAGTAATGATGGGATAATAGTTGAGATATGATACCCAACTATCCGTTGTTTGATTGAAGATAGAAAAAAACATGGGATATGATATTTAGGACAAAAATACCCTTCTCCTCC